>NDFG01004148.1:0-11385 GCA_002167245.1 Sporophila hypoxantha
AAAGAAAGAAAGAAAGGAAAAAAGAAAGAAGAAAGAAAGAATAGAAAGAAAGAAAGAAAGAAAAAAGAAATAAAGAACAGAAAGAAAGAAAGAAGAAAGATTAGGGACATGAAAGAAATGAAAAATGTACAAAATGATAAATATTTGATGCATGATAAAGAGCTGAACTTCCCGAATAAGCTCGTAGATATCTACGTGGTGCCTCACTATGTGAACACACATTTGAGGAGACGTACGCTCATAACTAGCATTATAACTCTAAGCGATAGCAGTTTGTCAATGAATGAAGTCTGTCTCTTACTATCTTCAACTACTATGACTGTGTCACACTGAATCCCGAATCTTACCCATAGAAAATAGAATGGTTGCATTCTTTGAGAGGAGGGCACCTTACCTACACCTAATTTCACGCCCCCCCGATTCCACTAGACACAATTTCGCCTGAGAACTACAAAAAGCCTTACAGCTGTCACTGCTAGAACACTGCAGGAATTGGTCACCACCACCAATATTCCACAGTGCTTTGTGAGCAGAACTCCTGGCAAGGAATTTCTTCACCAAAATCCAAAGAACTCTTCTCTTGAGGTGTATTGAAGAGCCATACCCATATTATCCTATTGTGTGTTGCAGGCTGTTTTTGGCACTGGGTTCACGGGCTTCTAGTTCAAAGTGTTAATGTATAGTGATTTGATAGTAATGTCATAGAGCTGTTTTACAAAATGGCACCTGTCCTGTCTCCTTCACCAATCTTCCCAGCCACCTGTCATCTTGATGCTAGGTACATCTCCGGCGTTTTTTTAAAATTTGATGTCATCTTTGACCTCTCTATGTCGGGCATGGCCAAACCCCCTCTACCCATTCAACACTCCGCCGCTGGCACGTTTAGAGACTACCACATCACGGGCGAAGGAAAAGATGGGGGCAAACTCACAAATCCTACAGTCAGCGCGACGCAGTTGCGACGATTTGATATATTGGGCTTTGTTGTATTAAGTGACGATCTTCTGTTCGTGGGTCTGGGGCGAGTTATTCCTCCCCCGCCACTCTTGGAAAGTACTGGAGGGGTTTCAATTCACCAACACCACAGTCAGAACTTCGCCCTTGAAGTTCGTTCAAGTCTCCTGTATCGCCACTGATTTTCTCCCCCTCAGAAACGCCCCGCCCAGGATAAATTCCCCACTGTGTGATGTCTGCCCCTCCTCTCCGTACATCCTATATGCAATCCCTCATTTCAGCTGGATGTGGCTAGGAAAAGTTGTCTCCCCCGGACCGAGGCGAGCCTACCCCATTCAACTGGGGAGGTGGACCGGAACATGGGTGCTGCTGGGGTGGTGGTGATCTCTAGGTGCAGGCTTCTAAGCATTCCTATCATCCTATCAGCCGTCCTCGGAGCTCCACACATACAGCTCTCTGCTAGGCTGTCTTCAGACTGGAGAGACTTGCTCATAACAATTGCCAGAGGCTGCTCTTCTCCGAGGACGGAAACACCTGAACTTGCTGGTGTGACTGACAGAACTCCTATGGTGCCACTGGCCCAACCATCCTCTCATATAAGAAATTGTTGAGGGATGCTCAAGTCCCACGCTTGCTACGTTTCATTGCGGTACATATAAAATAGTGATTCTGTCTCCAATCAGTCACACTTAAATGACAGAAAGTAATTTAAAGCAATATGAATATGGCAAGTGCGGCCCCCGATGGGGCTCGGATGTGTAAGGGGTTACCAAGGATGGCTCTTGTACTGTGGAACGTCCGAATTAGTCCAAGAGAGTGAAGCGTAATTTTGGTGATAGCCGCCTCATGCGCAAACCCCGCACAGAGGTTCTATCGAGGTTGGGAGGAAAAAGTTCCTCAAGCGCCCGGGTAGCCCCCGGCCCATATCTCTTTCTGTCAAATGGACATTTCTTGCCAGGCAATGTTGAAATGTGCGTATGAAACCAAAAGGGCCATAGTGAGGTGAGCTATCTAAGGGCAGATGTTTAACACCTAGACTTAGGCAATAAGTCACACAACAATCCCCGAACATGGAGAGCAAGAGATACATTCTGTTGGCGCCAATTATCCCCCTTCAAAAAAAACCAAACAAAGACTTTTAAATATACAGCGAGTTTAATTGAATAATTTATAAAATGTTGCGAAAATTGGGGAAATTCAATGATCCCTTTTCATTTCTGCTCGGCATGGATTCAGTACAGTTGGATAGTTTAACACCATGATTTGTTCGTAACTGGGACAGAAGAAGGAGGGGTCGAATTTATTACTCATAAGTACAAGGTTCAGCGCATTTTATGAGGTAAATCAGCTGTTAGTAGCGGTCGGCCCACAAGATTAATTAGAGGTTATCTGGGCTCTTCATTTTTTATCAATTTCTCGGTTGTTCAAAAGATCAGGCGCTTGACTGGATTGTAGGGCGTAGCTCCAGATGTCTGTACAGCATAAATCAATCTGTTCATCCCATTCACAGTTTATTTCTTTTATTGGTCCCCAATACCCAGCAGGAGTTTCAGGTCGCCACACCTTTAAACGATTGTCTGTATTTACTACCAATGTAGATTTACAAGGAGTATGCCCCACCATTTTATCAAATTTCTTTCTCGGGTTATACAAATGGTTCTAATTACTTCATGGCTTAAAATCTATCTTTCAGGTCTTTTCAATGTTCTAGAAATTTGGGTGTGGTTTCACTTTAAAAATTGCTCTGGAGCTAAGCTCTCACCTTTCCATGGCCATCTTTCGGCCATTTTGAGACCTCTACAAATCTAGCATTTGGATAATCCCAATTCTGTAGCAATCTCTTGCATCAATCTTACAAACAGGTTCTTATCTGGGGCTGGCAAGTCTCAATCGTCGTAGTGCTGTTTTAGCTGTTTGTACAATTCAGCTAATTCTTTTGACTCTTTTCTCTTGTTCTTTTCTCTATTTCTCTTTGTTTCTTTTTCTTTTTTCATTTCCTCTTTTAATTTTTCCCTTAGTGCCTGGTTCTCTGTACTTCTAGCTGGGTCATTTCTATTATCATCTCTTTCAAAACAAAAAAACTTTTCATATTGAGGGCAAATCTGATTACCATGGGGATAAGGAGCTCGTCCATTATAGCCCAAATTTTTTCCTACTCAATACATCTTTCTTTCTTTAACACAAACATCAATAAAACTGCTGCGATTGTAGCAGGCAGAACTAACATATGGGTGTGTCACAAACACAAATTCCATCTTGTCTTTAATCTACACAGGGTGATTGCAATAATTACAAATGTTGAATTTGCTGGGACTGGGTTTTTGCCCTGTTTGCTTTTTCATTGCTGATCTTTTTATTTCTTGAACTCTGTCTAGTGTGGCTTTCTGGCTTTGGCTAACTGTCCAGGGTACCAGAATGATTACAGTGAAAATAATCCTCAGGAAATCTATTTTTCTACTTTTCTCAAGGCCCTTTGGGTTGCAGCCAAGGGCCGAGATGCYAGTCTTCTCGGTAGCAAAGGTAATATCTTGGGATCTAGTCACTGGTGCTTTTAGTTTCTTTGGCACCCATAGCTCTACAGAGTTTGCTTGTCTCCTTTTAAATGCCATTTCTCAGTTCTGGCTGGTTGAAAAAAAAGATAATTAAAATGAAAAGAACAGGGAAAAGGTTAGACCAGAAATAAAACCTCTATTTCCTAACAAAATTTCAGGAGTGCCAACAATTAAAAGTTACGAATATTCTGCCTATCAAAGCGGGGAGTCATTAATGCAGCCGCAATAGGCTCTCTCTCCACAACAAATCAATAAGAAACAGTTCTAAGAATTATAAATTCTCATTCCATTGTGCTATACAAAAGCAAGAACCATGAATCAAGTCTTATTAATAATTGGCTAGCGAAGGGCCCGCTCACAGTTCAAATGTCCAAACAATCACTTAGCAATGCCGAAAAGTTAGCGACAATTACATAACCATAACGCAAAACAAGCAAATAAATGCTCTTACTCCTCCTCTATAGCTAACTCACCACCATATTAAGCAACATGTAAATCAAAAGCAATAACAATATCACGGATGACACTAAACACCATGTTACAGCGCTCACCAACGTTCGCTTGTCCGTGGACCATTTATAACAACAGGTGTTATCAATCCCAATTTGTGGAAGTGCAGTTCTGTAATCAATCTTAATAGTGTTGTCGGTGGGTGACCCCGGAGGAGATCTTCGATCTTTTCAGGCCGTTCCTACCGATTTAGAAATTCCTTTATTCTTTTCTACTGGCGTTCTTCTGCTTCTGAGCTCAAGGGAATTGTAGTCGACAGCCACTCCAGGATGCTTGATTCATTCTTAATAAATCAGGGTTAATAAAATCAACTTAAATCCCACCATATTTCTACATTACTTTTATTGCTACATACTTAAATCTTCTGAGGGAAAAAGCCTACCTATTTTCAAGTCCTTCTTAATCTTACTTTTAAATCTCCTGGTGTTGAGACAATTTTCCAATCAGGTATTGGCTCTTTTACTCTTGATGCATGTGTCCAGCCCCTCTCTGCTGTTCGGACTGCAGTTTCGGTAGTTAGCAGAACTAAAAATGGTCCCTCTCACCGTGGTTCCAGGCTTTCTCTCTTCCAGCATTTGATTAACACATAATGTCTCGGTCGAATAGTATGGATTGGGAAGTCCAGGGGAGTTGTTTGAGCTAAAACTCYTTTTTCTCTTAACTCTTTCAAATTATTTGCAATTGTTGTTATGTATCCCTGGATGGTTCTATCTCCGACTACTAAGGGGTCTGTTTTCATACCCTGAGGATAGGGCATTCCATATAACATTTCATATGGGGAGATCCCAGTCTCAGAATGAGGCTTAGTTCTGATGTTTAATAAAGCCAAAGGAAGACACCTGGTCCAGGGCAATTTTGTTTCTATCATCAACTTAGTTAATTGTTGCTTAATAGTTTGATTCATTCTTTCAACCCGTCCCGAGCTTTCAGGATGCTATGGAGTATGATATTCTCACGTAATTCTTAAGGCTTGAGTCAGGTCCTTAATTATCTTAGAAGTGAAATGCGTACCTTGGTCTGAATCAATAACCTTCACTAATCTAAATTTTGGAATTACATGCTCTAATAATATTTTAGCTACCGTTTGAGCTGTAGCCCGAGCTGCTGGAAATGCCTCGACCCACTGAGTTAATTGATCTATAATAACTAGCAAATATTTCTACTGACTCACTTTAGGCAATTCTGTAAAGTCAACCTGGATCTTTTCAAATGGTCTGTAAGCTGTTTTCTGTCTACTAGAGGGAGGGCTCTTTAACACTTTTTTATTTACTTTTTGGCAGGTGAGACACTCCTGGGTAATTTGTTTTCCAATTTCAAATATTTCTATACATCTATAAAATTTTAAAAAGTGATCGCAAAGGGCTCTTGTTCTCCAGTGTGTCTGTCTATGCAAGTTATCTAAGATTTGACGTGCCACTGGTTTTGGCATCATAATCTTACTGTCAGGAAGAACCCACTTTCCCTCCTTAAATGTTGCTCCTAATTTTCTTATAGCTGCCAATTCTGCTAGCGAAAGGGAAAGCGTCTCTTGCTGAACTTCTGTTTCTTGTAAGGTTAAAATTTCAGTATCTCTTTTTTTTAAGGCTGCTCTTCTTGCTTCTTCATCAGCTAGATTATTTCCTCTGACTTTAATATCCCTCCCTCTCTGGTGCTCTTTTACATGAACTACTGCTATTCTCTTCGGGCCTTTTAAAGCTTCAAGTATCTGACTTATTAATCCCTCATGTATTAACCCTTTTCTTTGAGTGTTTATAAGTCTCCTTTCCTTCTAAATTTTTCCAAAAGTATGCACTATGCTAAAAGCATATTTGGAATCTGTATAAACGGTCTTTTCTCGCCCTTTTAACATTAATAATGCACGGAGTAATGCATACAGTTCACAAGCCTGGGCTGACCAGGATGGACTAAGGGGACTAGATTCCTTTACTTCCAGCTCTTCTTCACTGATTATGGCATAGCCTGATTTTCTTTTCTCATTAACTACCCGAGATGACCCATCTATAAATAACTTTTCTCCCCTTTTTAATTCCTGGTCTCCCAAATCTGGACGTATTCTTGTTTGTAATTCTATAACTTCTATGCAATCATGTACTAGCTGTTCCCTGGGTTCCTCATAAAGAAATTGAGCAGGGCTCTGTACTTGCGTCACCTTTAATTCTAACTCAGGGGAGGTAATTAAAATAGCCTCATACTTCAATATTCGGCTGTCTGTTAACCACTTTTCAGCTTTTTGTGCTAAAATTCCCCTAATATTGTGAGGGGTGTGTACTTCCAGAGGTGCCCCAAAGGTTACTTTCTTGGCCTCTTCCACTAGCAACGCAGTCGCTACCAAAGCCTGTAAACATGTTGGCTAGCTTCTACTAACTGGATCTAATAATTTTGAATAATAACCCACTGGTTTCTGGCTTCTTGCCCAGTCCTGAGTCAGCACTCCATAGGCTGTCTGGTTAGTTGTATTTACAAATAACTGAAAAGGTTTCCCCAAATCTGGAAGACTTAGCACAGGAGCCTGCAATAAAGCTTCTTTAACATCTTCAAATTTCTTTTCATCTTCTCTAGTCTACTTAAAATGATTTGCAGACAATTTTTTATATAAAAATTTCACTTTTCCGCTAAATCTTTCAATCTACTGCTTGCAATAACTCAAAAGACCTAAAAACTGCTTTATTTCTCTTTTTGATTTTGGGGGTCCCATGTTTAATATTCCTGAGACTCTCTCAGGATCCAGCTTTTTTCTTCTTTTACTAATCTAATGACCTAAGTACTTGACTTCTGACTCTACAAACTATAATTTGGATCTAGATATTTTCAGACTATTTTCTCCTAAAAAATTTAACAAATCAATAGTGCTCTTCCTAGTCTTTTCTTCAGTTTCCCCCGCCAATAACAAATCATTCACATACTGTAACAGCTTGATTCTTTCAGGCAACTTAAAAGTTTTTAAAAGATCTTCTAATGCTCTCCCAAAAAGATTAGGCGAGTCAGTAAATCTCTGCGGTAATACTGTCCACCTGAGCTGTTCTCTTCTACTTGTGTCTGGATCTTCCCACTCAAAAGCAAAATAGTCTCTACTGCCCTCATCCAAAGGGCAAGTCCAAAAGGCATCTTTTAAATCCACTACACTATACTACGTGTAACTGGGAGGCAGCTGGCTCAACAAAGTATATGGGTTGGCCACTATTGGAAAATGTGTAATTGTTCTTTGATTTATTGCCCTTAGATCTTGAACCAGCCTGTAACTCCGTCAGGTTTCTTTACCGTAAAATGGGAGTATTATGGGGGACATACGGGCTCTAATATTCCTTGCTGTATTAATTTTCAATCACTGGTTTTAATCCCCTCCGCCCCTCTAGTGATATCGAATATGCTTCACTCGGATTGGTATTTCTGGATTTTGTATTTCAATTTTAATGGCGGAATTTCAGCTTCCCCACTTCACCCAATGCCAAACCGTATCATTAATTTTCAGATTATCTTCTTCAGTTAAAGAATAAATCTTAAGTTTTCCTTCACAGGGTTTTATCTGTAAATTCAAGGCTATTATTAAGTCTCTACCTAATAAATTATTCTCGGCCTCTGGTATCAACAATAATCATTTACTCCAAATTTGTCATCTGTTCAATTTCCACCCTTTAATTACAGGAACAGGGAAAGCTTCTCCCTTAACTCTCGATTACTGGAACTCTTCACGGCTTATTTTACATCCTTTGGTAATTTCCTAACGTTGACGAGAAGCTCCCTATCACTAAAAACATAACTTCTTCACTATGGGGGCCTATTTTTAACTTTATCAAGGGTCTTCTGGTGGTATTTCGGTCCCCTTCATTAAACAGAGCCCCTGACCTTCCTAATCTTCCTGAAATTTTTCTCATCTTGTTGTTTCTTCCTGCAATTTTTTTGTGAAGTCCCCCTTTTGTGACAGTAAAAACAAGTGGGTCCTGCACCCTTCAAGGTAGGGCAAGAATTTTTTAAGTGCCCTTTTTTCGTGGCAGGAAAACACACAGGTCCTGTGTCCTGAAAAACAGATCCTGACATCTGCTGTTTGTTTTTCCCTGTGGGTTTTTCTGTATTCGAAGCTGCCTGCATTTCTTTAACTGCCGCCAGCAAATTCTGGCATCGCTCTTTTGCTTTTCCTCATCTCTCCTTACATACACCCTTTGTGCTTCTCTCAGTAACTCCTGCAGTCCCCTGTCCTGCCAGTCTTCTAATTTTTCCAGCTTCTTCCTGATGTCTCCCCGGACTTCGCCACAAACTTGAGTTTTTAACAGAACCTGCCCGGCTGCAGTATCAGTATCTATACCCGAATACAGTTGCAGGTCTTTCTTTAATCTCTCTAACCATTCTGCTGGAGACTCATCCTTTCTCTGATGTTCACTCAAAGCTTTTCTTATGTTATGTCCCCTAGGCATTGCCCCCCGAATTCCTTGAACGATTATCCACTGGAGATCACTCATATTCTGCCTATGCTCTGCATTCTGATTATTCTAATTTGGATCTTGCATGGGCCATTTCTGATCTCCTCGCCCTTGTCCCTCACGTTCTCTGTCCCAAATCTGCATTCCTGCCTGTCTGATCATCTCTCTCTCTTCTCTTGTAAACAAAATTCCCAGGATAGACTGCATCTCCACCCAGGTATATGTGTTTGGTCCCAGAAACTGATCTAGTTTTTCTGCCACTCTAACAGGGTCCTCTATCAGTTTACCCATCTCCTTCTTAAACTCCTTGACATCTCTGGTATTCAGGGGAACACTTACATAACTAATGGGGGGTCCCTCTCCTGGATTTGCCATAGGAACTTCTCTAAGTGGGTACAATCGATTCTCTTTTTCTTCCCTTTCATCTTCATCATTTTCTTCTCCTTGTCTCTCTCTGCCTCTTCTTCTGGTTCTGTGTGCCACCGGTTCCTCTGGAATAGGAGGTGCATTCGGATTTACTGGGGGACCCTCAGGGGCCTGTGGCTGAGCTAGCTGGTTGGGTTGTCTATAAGGGGGTGGGAGATGATTTAGTGGGTCCCACGGCTCCTGCCTRTTCCTTCTAACCCCCTGCCCCTTTGTTAGTAAAGGATATAAGGGGTAACTCCCAGCTTCCTGCCTCTGAACAGTAATTCTACTCCTCCCCTCGGGACTCTACAAGGCCGCATATTCACTCTCCTCCTGATTAACAGGGTCTTTTGAATTCACATATATATTTAGAGCTTGGCAAATCCAATCTTCAAATGATCTGAACTTGGGCCAATATAAATTATCTTTCTGGATCATTTCTTTGGTCTATTCAAACATGCAAAACTTAATCATTTTCTGTTTGCTTTTTCCCCTTCGGGACTCTGATTCGTCTCAAAACTGTATCATCATCCCCAGCGGGCTGTCCTGAGGAATGCTGCTCCCCTTCTGAGAACTCTCCTCATGGTTCCCAGGTACTCTAAACAGCTGCGGATTCTCCACACAACCCACAGCCCCTGGGTCAAGGGATTTACTTTTTCCCTGACCCATCTCGGGCGGCAACAAACTAAGAAATCCCCGGTACCTGGAGAATCTCAGTTTCCCACACTCACTCCGTGGTTCAACTTCCTCACTTACTATTTTGCCACACTGCTTTTTCCACTCTACTTGTTCTACTCTTATTTCTCCCTCTGCAACTTGTTCCTCTCCTCTCTCCCTCTTTCTCAATTTATTTGCTCCCTCCTCTCACCATCTAATCACATACCAAAATGCCTGCTACCAACTCCTCCAAGGAAATTGAACTTATTCAATCACTCTACTTCTCAGTTTTCTTACTGAAGTCAATCCCTCCTGCCCAAGGACTTTCTACAGGTGCTTGGACCAGGGATCAAGTCAATCCCTCCTGCCCAAGGACATTCCACAGGTGCTTGGACCAGGGATCCCCTCCTCCCCCCGGGTCAAACCCTCCCGGGGTCCCCACTCGTTCACTTTTCTTTCACTTCCCTCCTTTCCCGGCCGGCCTCCTCACGGAGGGCGCGAAAACGTGGTACCGGGAGGTCCCACTCACTTCGGGGGTCCGGGACTGCCCAGCTCCCGTCTCAGACACTCCACACACACTCACACATGCATACAGCTGCCCCCAACCCAAAACCTCGTGATACTCACAGCCTCCTTTTCTCACGAGTGTCTTTGTGCACAAAGAAGTTGTATATGGGTACTCTGTCTCCTATAAGCCGGCACTCTGATGGGAGCCTCTCTTGCGCGCTCTCAACAACTAATTTGCTTATGCGTTATTGTAATAAAGACTCTCCTTTCCCAAGGGAGAGTGGTCTAGCCTTGGGACCACGTAAAAATCTGGTGGGGAGCTCCTTCCCAGAAACTATCCACCTCCGCAGAGTTAAGAGAGTCCCAGGTTTTGGCACCAAAATTGTTATGTTTGCCCAATTATCCCTTCATAAAAAACCTAACAATATTAAAGCTAATAACAATTTTAATTGAATAGTTTGGAAAATATATAAAATTGGATACAATTTGATTAAAATAAGGGATAATTTCGTTCAGATAATAGCGCATAAGCAAAAGATAACCGCGGGGTACGGAGTGCAGGGCTCTTGGACCCCGGCCACCTCACGTACGAGCTTGCCAAGTGAAGATTCCCCTTATAAGCCAGGTGTCAATATCATCTCCTCCCATTTTCGATTCATCACACTTCTATCTCTGCCCTTATCACCATCTTTATGGCGCATGCTCCATCACTCGTCTTGGTGGTCGCACCAGTCTTTGGGGGTCGTCACTGATGATGGCCTCTCCTCTTCCTCTTTGTCCTTTAATTCACCTTTGGGTTACACATGCACGCCAAGCCAGAACAATGTAAGCCAAAACTAACATATTACTACATTTTAGCATCAAAGCAATAAATCTCTTATAATTAGCATTTTCCTGGGACCCAACCAGATTTTCCCTTCTTTTTGTTAATTTTTAGTAGCTGTTATCTCTTGCTATTTCCTCCTATCCTGAACATTTGCAGGGAAGGGGGGGTAGAGCCCCTCCTCTTGCTTTTCTTTTTGGCATTTTAACTTCTTAACTGTTTTATTATTTCCAAATATTGATTACTGTATCCATAGTAATTACTGTTTCAATTTTATAAGCACGAATCATACCTATTTACCACAGCCACCACAGAGGAATAGCTCATGAATATGTAATCAGAGTGTGTGATAAAACCTCTGCTCACCTGATGCTCGGGGTACTCAAATGGAAGAAGGATCCTCCAAGTGATCAGTGCTGCAATAAACAATGGCTGCTTTCTAATGCTCAAACTGGGTTAGAAAGTTTCTATTTGGGTGATTTCAGTATCAGTTCCACAAGGCCCCACAGTTTCACAGCGGCCCCTTGGTTCTGAAGTGTCACAATGGCCTCAGTCCCACAAG
>NDFG01004177.1:0-11829 GCA_002167245.1 Sporophila hypoxantha
TGGGTTGGGAGGAAACTTCCAGCCCCTCTCACCCCCATCCCCCTGCCAGCACAGCTTCCCTAGCAGCTGCCCCAGGCTGCAGGCAGCTGCAGGAGCCTTCATCCCACCACCTCACTCCTGTTTTGTTGCCACGCCTGCGCAGGTATGGTCACCCCTGAGCCGCTCGCTCCAGCCTGCAGAGGACGGAGGCCGGGCTGCGCAGCCTCTGCCCACCCCAGAAGCTCCTCCTTTTGAAGCGAGCCAGCACTCAGCAAGAAAGTGCAAATTGAAGCGCTTCCAGATGGTGTGGGTATTGCTGTATAAATTTCAAAGAGGAGCCTTCATCTGCCCGATGTATCGCTGCTCTTTGTGTGATTCTCACTTTCCCAGGCACTGAGTCAGGGACAGTTCCAATCAACTTGAATTTCAACACCCAATCTTTGCAATTAAAAAACAGAAACCATGACGTGTTTTTAACGATCTTTCGGGTGAATCATTAACTTCATCATCATTTAAATCACAGATTTTCACGCTCTGTCTTGCTCTGTTTTTTGATTTTTGCCGGTCGTCTCCTAATGGTGTGCGATAGAAAAAAATTATATGAGTATAGTTTATTATTTATATATTTTTGTGTCTTTTTAACTATTTAGGCTGTTTAATTTATCCTGCCATCGCAGGCGCTCAAAGTGTCGCAATTAATGTTCATCCAGGGTAATTAATTTCGAGAAGCTTTTAGAAAACTCCCGCTTCCTTTTCATTGCAGCATGGTGCCTGCCATTTTTCTCACGACCACCTGCTTTCTCCTGGGAGTTCTGGAGAAACTTCCACGTGATGGGCTGCCAGGGGCTTCTGCAGGAGCCTTCCCTGTTCCACAGGGGGTGTGTGGGCCGTTCAACAGACTTGCTTTACACTTTGCTCCAGTTACTGTGTGAGAATCCAAACTGCATCAGGGCCTGATTCTGCACCCCAGGGCATCTGATTCTGCATCCCAGGCCTGATTTCTGGCATCAGGGCCTGGTTCTGCATTGCCCAGAGCCCTCCTCTGCATCCCAGAGCCTGCCTTCACATCCCAGAGCCCTCCTTGCACCCAAGAGCCTGATTTTCCTGCTCCCAGTGGCCATTCTGCCTTCCACATGTCCCAGAGCCTGATTCTGCAGCCCAGAGCCTGATTCTGCATCCAGAGCCCTCCTCTGCCATCCAGGAGCCTTGCCTTTCACATCCCAGAGCCTGATTCTGCATCCCAGAGCCTGGATTCTGCATCCCAGAGCCTTTGCCTCTGCATCCCAGTGCCTGATTCTGCATCCCAGAGCCCCTCCTCTGCATCCCAGAGCCTGATTCTGCATCCCAAGCCGATCATGCATCCCAAGAGCTTGTTCCTCTTGCAATCCAGCAGCCTGCTTTCATATTTCAGAGCCCTTTCCTCTGCATTCCAGTGTCTGCCTTCACATCCCAAAGCCCCTGCGTCTGCATTCCAGAGCCCTCCTGTGCATCCCAAATGCTGCCTTCCACACCCCCAGAAGCCTCCTCTGCATCCCAGAAGCCCTCCTCTGCATACCCAGAGCCTGCCCTCTTGCATCCAGACCCTCCTCTGCATCCCAGCCTTCCTTCACAACCCAGTGCCTGCCTTCAACACCCAGAGCCCTCCTCTCAGTTGCCCAAGCTCAGCTTCCCCAAGCACTGCTGCCCACCAGAAGAGCCAGAGCAGCTTCCAGGAGAGCCCTGACACAGTCCCTGAGTATCTGTGGGGTTTTCATTGACCTGGGGATGGGAGCTGGCAGGAAGGCAGGGAGCAGGGAGGCAAGGGTCTGCACAAGCAGTGAGTGTTACCTGATGAACCTTCAATCTCCCCGCGTCCGTGTCCCAGATGCGGATTGATCCTCACGTCTCCAGAGGTCATCAGAGGCCCGGTCTCCTGCTCCCAGTCCACCCATCCCTTGCTCCTGAGACACAGCAAGGCAGGGCAGCCCGGCTCAGGGCCAGCACGGGCAGAGCTACAGCCCTGCAGCGCACCAGGTGTCCCAGACACTTGCCAGCAGCAGAGCGCAACTGCAGAATTACCAGACACACACACAGAATTACAGAATTACAGAATTGACACAACACACACACACACAGAGAAGTATACAAACACAGAATTACACACACACACACACACACACAGAATTACACCACAAACACACATGTTTACAAACACAGATATTAATACACCCACAAGAATTGATTACACCACACCGATAACACGAATTACACACACATCAGGAATTACACCACACACACACTGCACACATCACAGAGAATTACAGAATTACACACACACAGAATTACAGAATTACAGGAATCTACACCACACAGAGAATTTACACACACACACACCCACAGAATTACAGGAATTACACACACACAGAGAATTATACACACACAGAATTACGGAATTACACTACCACAGCACACACACACACACACAGTACACACAGACTAATTACACACACACACATCCAGAATTACACACCACAACCAGAGAATACACACACACACAAAGAAATTACAGAATTACACCACACAGAATTACTATAATACAGAATTACACACACCACACATACAGAATTACACACACCACAACTCACACACACACAGAATGTACACACACACAGAGAATTACACACACACACGATACAGAAGTTACACCACACATACACACACACCACCACTCACACACACACAGAATTACACCACACACAGAGAATTACACACAAACACACCAAAGACCACACAGAGAATTTACACCACCCACACACAGAATTACACACACACAGAATTACACACACACACACACACACACAATTACACACACACACACACAGAATTACACAAACACACACAGAATTACAGAATTACACCCCCCCCCATAGAATTACACACACACACACCCCACAGAGCTCCAGCAGCTCCTGGATTTGACTCCAAGCCCTGCTTTGCCCCTGTGAGTGCTGAGAGGAGCCAGGTCCCTGTGGAGGGGAGCACAACTCCAGGAGCTGCCGGGGCCAGGGCAGTGCCCAGCACCACGAGAGCATCAAATGCTGACTGAGCACCCTCAGCTGGTGCCAGCCCACACAGCGAGAGCTGGGAGCTGCTGGGCTGACCCCTCCTGTGTCAGAGGCTGTGGGAGATGCTCCTGGCCAGGAACAGGGCTGCACTGGAGTGAACTGAGCACTGCAGGGAGCACAGAGCAGTGTGCTGCAGGACTGGAGAGGAGGGAGCACCCAGCAGTGCCAGCAGCTCAAAGACCCTGACAGAGCCTCTGTTCCCAGCCCTGGGGGCACAGACCGACCTGCAGGGCAAGCTCAGCACCAAGTGCCATCCACACCGTGTCAGAAACACAAACAAAACCGCGGGAGCACCGCGGGAGGGAACCAGAGAGGAACTGCAGGCTTGGTGTCTGTTTCCAGCCCCTGGAGGGCAGAGACAGCAGCAGAATTCCTGTCCCACACAACAGCATCATCCCAGCCTCTCAGAGAGCATTCCTGCTTCTCAGAGAGCATTCCTGCTTCTCAGAGCATCATCCCTGCCTCCCAGAGCAGCATTCCTGCCTCAGAGCAGCATCTCAGCCTCTCAGAGAGCATCCCTGCTTCTCAGAGAGCATTCCTGCCTCAGAGCAGCATTCCTGCCCCTCAGAACATCATTCCTGCTTCTCCTGCCTTTCAGAGCAGAATTCCTGCCTCCCAGAGCATCATCCCTGCCTCTCAGACCATCATTCCTGCTTCTCAGAGCAGCATCCCTGCTTCTCAGAGAGCATTCCTGCTTCTCAGAGGAGCATCTCAGCCTCTCAGAGCATCTTTCCTGCCTCTCAGAGAGCATTCCTGCCTCTCAGAGCAGCATTCCTGCCCCTCAGAACATCATTCCTGCTTCTCCTGCCTTTCAGAGCAGAATTCCTGCCTCAGAGCAGCATTCCAGCCTCACACAGCAGCATTCCTGCCTTTCAGAGCAGCATCCCAGCCTCCCAGAGCAGCATTTCTGCTTCTCAGAGCAGCATCTCAGCCTCTCAGAGCATCATTCCTGCCTCTCAGAGCAGCATTCCTGCCCCTCAGAACATCATTCCTGCCTCTCCTGCCTTTCAGAGCAGAATTCCTGCCTCAGAGCATCATCCCAGCCTCCCAGAGCAGCTGCCCACCCTCTCCTCGATGCCAGCCCGGCTCTGTGGTGCTGAGCAGAGTTTCATAAGCAGCCAGAGCAGGAGGCAGAGCCCTCTGCAATGCAGGGCTGCAGCTCCTGCCCCGAGCACCCTCAGTGCCTCCATCCCTGGGTCTCACCCCACAATGAGCTGGCCCACGAGGTACAAACGTGCCTTTGGCTGGGCTTGCTGCAGGAACCATCCCCAGCAGGACACCCAGGCCTGCCCCAAGCTGCTCCTTGGTCACCAAAGGGCCACCAGTGCCTTGCAGCAGCACATCCACGGTCCCAGAGCACAAAGGGAACAGCAGCACACCCTGTGAGCACCCAGCTCTGCTGCAGGTGATGGAACGACCTTGTTCTGCAGCTTCACAGAAAACAGTGCCCCTGTGTCCTTCCTAAGCAGCACATCTGAGTGGATTCCTGACCCTGCCACATCCAGGGGGTTATTTATTTACAGATGTGAATGAGACAGGGCTGCTGCTGAAAGCGCCTCGAGCTGGTTGATTTTCCAGCACCAGTCTCATTCCATGGTTATGACAATGGGAAGATGCCAGCAGCTCACATTCCAGGCAGCAGGCCAAAAAACTTAATGTTACAACTCACTTTAGAAGCTTCTTGCCCAATCACACAAAGCAAAAGCACATTGACAGCAGTTCCATCCAACCACTACAAGCACAGGTACCTTTGGTTGAACAATGCTGGCTTATTTCAAACACAATACCTGCTTGTGAGCCTTCAAACACAATGCAGAGCTCCATTATTAAGCTTTAACCTTCCTAATATCTTGCTAGATAAACTTTCTGTAGCTTAGAGAGCTATTCAGACAAGTGTTAATACACAGGCCATTGTTCTATTTGCCTTTGCTTTTTCTACAGTTTAAATAATTTTTCTGCTGACCAATCTCATGGCTGCTGCTGAGCTCTGCTCACAGTTCTGCTGTATCCGAGGCCTGCATCTTGCAGCTTTCCCCAAAACCCTTTGATTTTCCCTCCAATTTTGTGGATTCCCACAACTGATATTCACTGGGAGTCCCTCACCTCACTGCAGGCACTCTGGGCTGACCTGGGAGCCTGGACCTTTATCCCAGCCCCATGCATTGTTCTGCAGCCTGGACCTTTATCCCAGCCCCATGCATTGTTCTGCAGCCTGGACCTTTATCCCAGCCCCATGCATTGCTCTGCAGCCTGGACCTTTATCCCAGCCCCATGCATTGTTCTGCAGCCTGCACCTTTATCCCAGCCCCATGCATTGTCCTGCAGCCTGCCTGCACCTTTATCCCAGCCCCATGCATTGCTCCTGCAGCCTGGACCTTTATCCCAGCCCCATGCATTGTGCGATTGTTCTGCAAAGCCGTCTGGAGCCTGGACCTTTATCCCAGCCCATGCATTGCTCTGCAGCTGCCTGCAGGCACTTTATCCAAGGGGGGGGCCCCATGGATTGTTCTGCAGCTGCACCTTTATCCCAGCCCATGGATTGTCTGCAGCCTGCTGACACTTAGTATTTCCAGGCCCCATTGCATTGCTGCTGCAGCCTGGACCTTTTATCCCAGCCCCATGCATTGCTCTGGCAGCGTTACTGGACCTTTATCTCCAGCCCATGCTATTGTCCGCAGCTGCAGCAGCCTGCGAACCTTTATCCCAGCCCCATGGTTTTGTTCTGCAGGCACCTGAACCTTTCTCCCACCGCCATGGATTGTTCTGGCAGCCTGACCTTTATCCCAGCCCATGCATTTCTCTGCAGCCTGTCACCTCTATCCCAGCCCCATGCATTGCTCTGCAGCCTGGACCTTTATCTCGCAGCCCATGCATGTTCTGCAGCCTGCCTGGCACTCTTTGAGATGGCCAGCCCCATGATTGCCTCTGCTAGCCTGGAATCTTTATCCAGCCCGAGGCATTGTTCCTAGCAAGCCTGCACCTTTTATCCCAGCCCCATCATTGTGGCGGATTTTGCCATGCGTGCAGCCTGGACCTTATATCCAGCCCCATGGATTGCTCTGCAGCCTGCCTGCACCTGACTTTATCCAGCCCCATGCATTGCTCTGCAGACCTGGCTGACCTTATCAACCAGATTCTCCACGACTTCCCCATATGCCCATGACTTCGCCCATGGATTGTTGCGAGCCTTGCAGCCTGGACCTTTCATCCCCATGCATGCTCGCAAAGAGCTGTTCAGCAGATTGTTCCTGCCTGGCTTATACCAGCCCGTGCCTGGCCAGCGCTGCAGCTGCAGGCTGGAGAGGCAGGCAGACAAGCGGCAGTGCTGGGATGATGACACCCACTGAAGGGTTGTGCATCTGAACCTGCTCGGGTCCCTGTGACGAGAAACGTGGCGCTGAGATGGAATCTGGGATCCTCCGCTGGGAGCTCAGCAGCAAAGAAGCTGCGCAGGCAGCTCCACAGCTCCAGGAACACCCCCAGCCTGGAGGAAAAGGTTTCCTTGGGAGCCGCACAAGTCCTGCGACCAGCTCTGCGCCAGGGGTCTGCTCGGGCAGGGCACCAGGGAAGGAGAGATCTGGGGACGAGATGCTGGCCATTTTTGGGACGCAGAGTTGCGCATCTTTTGGGAGGCAGACGGCTGCCATTTTTTCGGACAGAGGTGCGCATTTGTTTGGTGCAGAGTTGCATCTATTTGGTTGAACAGTTGGCATTTTGGGGGCAGAGCTGCCATTTTGGGAGAGAGCTGCCATTTTGGGGGGCAGACTGCCCATTTTGGGTGACAGTTGCGCATTTTTGGGAGCAGATTGCATTTTTTGGGGGCACAGTTGCCATTTCTGTGCTCTCTCGGTGTGGGCTGTCAGGGTTTGTTCCTGAAGGACATCAGGCCAAGGACACCCACATGGCAGAGGGAAAGCCTCTCTGAGGAAGCTCTGCACGGATACACAAAGTTGCTAGTTGAGAGACAGCAGATGGAGACAGGACGAGGCTGGCATAGAAGGGAGGGAAGATATCAGGAGTCCTGGAAATGGTTTGGCTGCCAGGGGACCTGAACAAGGCACCTCACTCCAGCCATGGCACGGCCCACCACGCCAGGGATGCCCACACTGCCAGCCTGGCCCGGGCACAGGGATGGTGTGCCATCTGGTGTGCTGGCAGCTTCCTGCCTTTTCTTATTAGAACTTCAACAGCTTCAGCTCAGCTGTGCCTCCCTGGCAGGATTTGGATCACCCAAGCAAAGGATCTGCCAGGAGGTGGTGGCTTGCAAAGGTGCTGTGCTAGCCTGGGCCGGGGCTCTGCTCCTCTGCCCCAGGGTGGCTCTGGCCAAAAGGTGAATGGGGTGCTGAAGCAGAACTCCAACCTGTGTTGAGGAGCTCAGAAAGGGCCCTCGTACGAAATGTCAGTCACTTGAAGTGGTGTGAGGGGAAGGAAAGATTCCTTGACTGTGAAATGTTTCCATCCAGAGCTGGCACTCACAAGTAAGGAGTGAACAGAAATAGCTGAAACTATTTCTATGTACAAGATGGGCAGGAATGATCGGGATTGGCTCATGTTTCAGTGCTCAATTCAGAGATTTTGGGATGGGAGTGGAACGGTGGGATTGTGATCTAATGATCTTTCTGTTTAAAGTTAACAGAGGTCTACTCCAGGATGCTACAACTGAGCCTGCAGCCCACCCACAGGGCTTTGGCTGCTGGGCTTGGGCCACCTGAGCTTGCTCCATTTTCTCACTTGGAGCCCCTCTGCACCTGAGTGCTCCTTCACTCGAGCCTCCCTGCAGCCTGAACACCTGAGTGCTCCTCACTGAGCCCATCCCTGTACCTGAAGGTGCTCCTCACTGAGCCCTCCTGTACACTGAGCTGCTCCTGCACGTGAGAGCCCTCCTGTACACTGAGCGCCTCTCACTGGAGCCCACCTGCACCTGAGCTGCTCCTCACTGAGCCCCTCCTGTACCTGAGCTGCTCCTTCACTGAGCCCATCCTGCACCTGCAGCTGTCCTCATGAGCCCCTCTGAGCACCTGAGCTGCTCCTCACTGAGCCATTCCTGTACCTGGAGGCCTGCTCCTCCTGAGCCCCTTCTGTACCTGAGCTGCTCCTCACTGAGCCCTCTGAGCAACCTGAGCTGCTCCTCACTGAGGCCCTCCTGTACTGAGCTGCTCCTCACTGAAGCCCTTCCTGTACCTTGAGGCTGCTCCCTCAACTGAGCCCACTCCTGCACCTCTGCGCACCGTGAGCTGCTCCTTCACTTGAGCCCATCCTGCACCTGAGCTGCTCCTCACTGAGCATCCTTTGTACTGCACAACTGAGCTGCTCCTCACTGAGCCCTCCTGCCACCTGAGCTGCTCCTCCTGAGCCCATCCTGTACCTGAGCTGCTCCTCACTGAGCCCCTCTGTACCTGAGACCTTGAGCTGCTCCCACTGAGCCCTCCTGTTTATCTGAGCTTGCTCCTCACTGAGCCCATCCTTGCAACTGAGCTGCTCCTCTAGCTCGAGCCCCGTCCTGTACCTGCAGCTGCTCCTCACTAGACCCATACACTGCACCTGAGCTGCTCTCCTGAGCCCCTCCTGCCACAGGTGTGCTCTTTTGCTGTCTGAGCTCCGCTCCAGCCCTCCTGCCACTCTGAGCAGTCTGCCCAGCGCCCAGAGCTGGCTCTGCCTGACTGGGCCACTGTCCAGCTGCTGAGCCAGGCAGCAGGGCACAGCTGGCACAGCCTCGGCAAGCTGCGAGTGCGCCTGGCAACAGCCCTGGCACCAGCCTGGCACAGGACAGAGCTGGACAGCCCTGGACACAGCCCTGGCACCCCCTGGCACAGGCAGAGCTGCAACAGCGCCTGGCACACCGCCTACCCCTCCAGGCAACGGCAGAGCCCTGGCACAGCCCTGGGCACAGCCCTGGCACGAGCTTGCCGGGCAAGCTGCATGTGCGTGCTCCCAGCCTGCACTGGCTGCACTCAATCAGGAGCTCAGAGCACAGTTTCTCCGCTAAGGGATATTTTTGTTCTTAGATAATGAGTCAGCAAAACCTTCCACAGCTCGGGGAAAGGAGTTTTTAAAATGGCTCTGGTGGGGGTTGGTGTTTTTTGGTTTGGTTTTTTTTGTTTGGTTTGTTTTGTTTTTTGTTAGCCTTTTAAAGCCAGCCCTGGCGGTTCTGTGTGGCTGGGGGTTTATCCACACAGCAGCCTGCTCCTGCAGTGGAACTGCCCATGCTGCTCCCTCGCACATGTCCCTTGAGCCAGAGACATTTTGCCTGGATGGGACAATCCCATTGGAAACTCCAGTGCCACGTGTGACAGCAACTGCATTCCCAACAGCTAGCACGTGCCCTGAAGGCCAGGGAGCGTGGCGGCTGGTCCTTGCGCACTCCAGAGGATTCCAGGGAATATCCATGGAGACAACAAAAAGCATCCTGCAATCTGAGTGAGTCGTTTTTAATCACGTGGGCCCTCTGGCTGAGGCAGCGAAGCACATCCCTGCTTCCATTTCCAGGGAAGCAGTGGGAGGCTTGGATGACCTCACTCCTATTATTTCCTACAACATCCTCTCAAAAAGTGTCATCTCCTCTGCAAGACTCTGCACGCGAGGGACAGCAGGAGCTGGATTGCTGGGAATTCATTAAAAGAACAACAAACCCTGGACTGCCATTTCTCCAGTGATTTATTGCCATCAACAATCTGCCCAGAGCTGGGTCAGCCTCCTGCTGATGAGGGCTCCTGGGAGGGCTGGGGAGCTCCTGCTGCCTCCCTCTGCCTTGCTCTCAGGATGAAGCCTGGGGCTGATACCTCTGCCACTCCTGTCCCTCTCGTCACCCTGTCGCCTCCTGTCCCACGTCCCTCTGTCCCTGTCCTCGCTCCTTCCTATGTTCCTGTCCACTGTCTCTTCCTGTCCTGCCTCCCCTCCTGTCCCTGTCCTCTCCTGTCCCCCTGCGTCCCTGTTCCGTCCCCCTGGTCCCTCTGTCTACTGTCCTCTGTCCCCTCCTGTCCCCTCCTGTCCACTCTGTGCCCCCTTCCTTCGCCTATGACCACAATTACGCAAACGCGTGTATAGTGCGAAGCGTGCGTTAGTCTCTCGACACTCCTCGATCCAGAAACCGGCAGCCATTGTCCACCTGTCCCTCCTCGTCCCCTCCTGTCCCTCCTGTCCCCCACCCCGAGCCTGGCCTGGGGGCACTTCCAGTGGCTGATGGGCAGGACTGCAAGCATTGCTGAATGCTGCCACAGCGGATGAGCAACCAATTCCACAACATTGCTCACAGCTCTCCAGAGGGAACAGGGGTAAGGCTGGGGCTTGCCCTTGTCACAGGGAGCGCAGAGGCAAGCTGCAGAAGGATTTCATGGCCCTGCCTGAGCAGCAGCTGCCCTGGCCCTGCAGCACAGCATGGATTGCCCTCTGGAATTCCTGACCATTGCTCCTTGCTCTGGAATTCCGTAGAACCTGCCCAGTGGACTTCCTGAACCTGCCCAGGGATTCCTGAAACCTGCTCCTGCTCTGGATTCCCTACTCCTGGCTTCTGGATTGCCCTGCTTCCTTGCCTCTGGATTCCCTGATTCCTGCCCAGGGATGCCTGAAACCTGTCCCAGGGGCATCCTGCCCCTGCTCCTGCCACGGCGCATTCCTGAAAGCATGCTCCTGCCTCTGGGAATTCCTGCTCCTGGCCCAGGGATTTCCCTGATTCCTGCTCCTCTCTGGATTCCCTGATCCTGCCCAGGGGATGTCCTGAACCTTGCCAGGCGATTCCTGACATACATACCTCCAGGAATATACATGCCTCTCCTGCTCCTGCCCGGGATGTCTCCAGGCCAAGCCTGCTAAATTCCTTTAGCGTGTGCTGGGGAGATTCGGCACGCAGCCAATGCAGCAAGGCAGCAGCAGCAGGCACACATCAGCTCTGCTCGCTCCTGCCCGTTTTCTCACCAGAGACCTCAGGCATGTGCTGAAGTGCACTGAGGAGCTCTGGATCAGCCCCCTAGTCGAGAGACCTGGCTGCATGAATCAGTGCAGGACCAGCCAAAGCTTCTGAATACGAGTCAGCAAAAGCATCAATAATTGATGAACATCCTGGAGGTGACGCCCCCAGCACCAGGATGCCCCTGACACATCAGCCATTTCTGCTCTCCCACCCCCGTGGCATCCAGCCAAAGGCCAGAGCCTCACAGGCCTGCAGATTCTCGTGGGACAAGGCTGGGGACACTTTTTCCCTACCATGCAGCAGAGGTGGAAGTCTGTGACATGTTTGTGACATTTGTTCACAGTCCAGAAGCCCAGAAGATTTGGGTTGGGCACAGCCCACCCAGTGCCAGGCGCTGCCAGTGGCCAGGGACAACCCCCCTGTCCCAGGGCTGCTCCTTGGGCACTGCCAGCGGACCCAGAGGCCCTGCTCTGGGCACCTGTGCCAGGCCTGCCACACCCCTCCCAGAGAACGAAGTTCGTCAGCCCAGTGGGATCACAACCTACACTTCACCCTCTTTCCTCTGTGGTTTATCTCTGCCAAGGTCACTCGGTTCTAGGCTGCTGGAAAAGACTCCCAGGCACCTCCTGTCCACAGAATCTCACAAATAAACCCAGCACCTCGCATTTCGCACAGGGATCCTTTCACATAAGTGAGAGCCCCAGCCGCAGCTTACACACAGGATCTTTCACAGAGGAGTAAACCTCCAGCGCCAGTCTTTGTGCGCACAGGCATCTTTCACACAATAAACCCCAGCTCCAGCCTTTCCACAGGATTCGCTTCACAAAATAAAACCCCCAA
>NDFG01004178.1:0-10473 GCA_002167245.1 Sporophila hypoxantha
CCGTTCCCATTCCCCCAGCTCATTTTTAATTGTGACCTGCGGGCCTTCCTCTATTGCTGTGGTGGCCCAATGCCTCTGGGCAGGGCTCTTTATTTCCTCTCCCCTAGGGAAATGATTTAATGCCAGCAGGGCAGTTGCCAGGATGCGTGCTTGGTCTTTTTGGGGAATGGAATTGGTAAAACCCCCTGTTTTTTATATGGTAGAATATTCTAAGGTTAGGCTGACTGACGGTGTTGTCATCTATAAATATTGTTGAGCATGAGCTGTATTTTTTTGTAAGCTGCCCAGAAGAAAGATGATTTCTATGGTTATTCTTCCTCTTCTCTCGCACATCTGTTTGTGACTTGCTCAGGGAAATTGTGCTTGCTCTGGGATGATCAGATTCCAAGGCTAAATCATCCGGGAACTCCCGGTCGCTGATGTGCTGGAGGTGGGGGCCGCCGCCGCCGGGATCTGAGTCCCCCGACTCGGCCTCCACCGCCGCGAGCCCGGCTGAGCTTGGGGCTGGCGTCCGGGGATACGCAGCAGGTCTGCAGACCTTCTCTGCCCCCACCGACCGCGCCCGCGTCCATGCTCCCCCCGCTCTGGGGTTCACCACCCTGCGGCGCACAAGGCAGAGGCCCCGCCCAGGCTGCGTCAGGCCGGGAGGTAACGGCAGCGCCTCGTGCCTCTGAGTTAACGGCAGCGCCTCTTGCCTCTTCTAACAGTCCGTCCCACAATGACTGTCCTTTTCCAGTAACCGGCGCGCCTGGGCTCGGGGGCCGCGAAGAGCGTCCCCGCGGCTGTAGCTCGACAAACTCCTGATTGCACGCTGTCTGTCCGGCCGTCCCCTCTCCCAGCTGGGGCCCTGCCTTCACAAAGTCCCGCACGGCTTTCCACTTTTTCCGCTCCGGCCGGACCTTTTGCAGAGCCTGCATAACTCCTCCCCACGATTTAAGGCTTCGCCCCGAGCCTGAGGACATCGCCTCCTCGGCTAGGGCCTTGGTACACTTGTCCCACACGTCCGGGCGGAGAATCTCCTCCGGCTGCCCAATTGCCCCAATATGCAGGAGCCTCGACACTGCGAGGATAAATTCTCCCGCCTCGCAGTCTAACCCCCATTGCCTGTAAACCCCTAATACGACCTTTGCGCGAGACTCCATTTCCCTTGCGCCGGTCCGGGAGCGTCCTCCCCGCCGCAGACAGTCCCGCTGCTGCGGCCGCTGTTCACCCGTCCAGGCAAATCCCGTCCCCGGGCAGTCGTTCCCGGGTTTCGGCACCACTTGTTGCCTCCACTTGAGGCCTGGCGTCCTGGGTCAGGAACAGCACGGCGGCAAACACTCTTTTGCCTGCTCGGTCCAATTACTCGCAACACCAATGTGGTCGACGGTAAATGGCGTTTAGTAACGGTAAAGCAGGGTAATTTATAGCAAGGGTTAACGGTTTAACGGAAGAAGGGGAGGGGCTCCGTCTGCTCGCTGCTCGTGGCATCGTTGCGTGTCTCTGCTGGTCCCTATCTCCCACACGTGGTACACTGCCAATTGGAATTTAGATTGATTGAATCTTTTTTTCCAAGTCTTCTCATGAAATATTGCATTATCAAAAATGATTAGTGGTTCAAATTTCTCATTAAATATGCATTATTTGAACCTTCTTAAGGCGTTCATTCCTCTTCCTTTTTTGTTTTTAAGAATGACATGCAGTGATCTTTGTTTATGAGTATGACAGCAACATACAGTAAAATGATACATGCAGGTGGACAATGAAACAGCAAATAGGAATAAATTTTGAGGATACAACAATCAGGATATTTAATAGCAGACAAAACGAACAACATCAGGTCTGGAATTAGGTAAATAGCAATCTCAGAAAAAATGTACCATCATCCGAGAGTCTGCAAACAAGCTGACAAACCCGATTCAGGGGGACTTGGATCATTATTTCCAGATAATAATTCCCAAAGCTCCCTTTAAAAATACGGTTCAACTGTCATGTCGCTAGAGGTCAGATTAGCCATCAAGGCAACTCCAAATCAGTTTTGATGCAGAAAACTCTGGGTCTGTTGGCAATTCCGTCCAGGCAGAGCTAAGGCCTGCGCCACCAACCCAACTCCAAGTGAGAGAATTCCCTAACAGCGCAATTTAAAACCAGAGGCTCTTAGAACAGCACTGAGCAGTAAAGCGTCTGGGGGACAGACTAATGAACCTCCAAGAGCTGTCTCCTCCAAAATCCCTCAGCACAGAGATGCTTTAAACCGCAGCCAACTGTTGGGGTGGTTGTGTAATAATAATTGGGGCTGGCATCTGATACTGAGAGTAGATGTCACAATAGCCATCAGTTTAAGAGGAAGGCTTCCCACAAAGGCTGAATATCATTTCTTAGGAACTGTGAAAAATCCTTAAAAATGGTGCAGACAGCGCGCTGGCGTCAAAGCTATGGAGAATTTGGTGGGATTTTGCGGCAGTTGTTTTTGTTACCCAGAGGACTGTTGGGAGTTTTGGGCCTGCCTGGGAGATTTGGCAAGGTTTTGTTGCTGCTGTTGGGTTTTTCTCCCTTTTCCCCGAGCTGTGGGCAAGAGGCCCGAAGCACATCCTGTTCCTGCCCCGCTCCCTGAGTAAAGGGGGGGGGGGGGGGATTGCCAAGAGCTGCTGCTCTCCCTGCCCTGCACCCAGAGATCTGGGGCAATCCCGGCATCCCGGCATTCCGGGCATCTCCGGGCGGCCTTTGGGGCATTGGGGGATCTGGGGCTGGCGGGTGATAGGTGAGGGCTTTGGGCTGGAGTGCCTTGGGAAAGAAGTCGGATTTTGGCGGAATGTCTGTTTTTGGGAAAGAACCAAGAATTGGGGTGAGGAAATTCTGATTTTATAAGGAGAAAATTTCTGGATTTTTTGGGGAAAGACCATTTCTGGGGGGAATTTTTGGCATTAGGGAAGAAATTTCTTGATTTTAGGCGGATCTAATTTTGCGTCGGAATTTTTTAGGGAGGATTATCTTGATTTTTGGATATGTTCTTGCATGAGAACAGAGTTGGTTTTGGATTTGGTTGGAGGAATGTTTTCTGATCTTCTGGGTAAAATCATAGTTTTTTGGAATTTCCAGGTCTTTTGGGGGGAAATTCTGGATCTTCGTTGGGAACATTCTGAATTTTTGGGAGAACATTCCTGGGTTTTGGAATATCTCGGTGGGTTCTTTTTGGAACATTCAGGTTGAACATTCGTCGGACATTCGGGTTGGGCAACATCGGTGTTGTGGAACATTCCCGGGTGTCGTGGATTCTTCTGTGGAACATTTCCAGGCTGTCTGTGGAACGTTCCAGGTGCTGCTGCTTTCCGCGGTCCTAACATTCCCGGCGTGTGTGACTTCCAGGGCGGAACATTCCCGGATTGTTTGTGGAACATTCCGGGTGTCTGGGGAACATTCCCGGTGTGTTGTGAACTTCCGTGTTGGAATCATTCCCAGGATGTCTGCTGGAACCCCTCTGTCCGACATTTCCCGTGTGCTGTGAACTCCGGTGGCCTAACGTTCCGGGTTCTCATTCCGGGTCTGCTCCCTGGCCCGTTCCCAGCCCAGGTCCCGGGTGCGAGGCAGCTGCCCTGGTGGCCGGTGCGCCGCGAACATCGCCCGGGTGCAGTTGGGACACCGAGGTGCAGGCGGGCGCCGCCCGCGAGGCCCTGCAGGGCTTCAGGCAGCACCCAGCAGCAGGCCAGGGAGATCTGCTGAGCCAAAAGGAGCCCACAGCGCCCCAAACCTCCACCAAAACACCCCAAACCCAAAACCACCCCAAAATCCCCTCCAAAAATCCCCAAATCATCCAAGACACGCTCAAATTCCTGCAAACCATCCCAAAATCTCATTCCAAACGTGCCCCTGAATACCTCAAATCACCTCAAATGTATCCTTAAGCGTGCCCACAAAATCCCAAGAAGCACCCAACAATCCTAGAAACAGCAAAACTCCTCCAGACCACCCCAAATCCCATAGAAACACCCCCAAATCCCAAAAAACCACCCCACAACACCCTAAATCCCATAAAACGCACCAAATCCCACAGAACTTGCCCAATCCCATAGAAACAGCCCCAAATCCAGAAAAACTGCACAAAAACGGTCCTGACCCGCCCAAACCCCGTGTGCCCCTGCCCAGTAAGCTCAGCTTCAGCCCAAACTCTTTTTTTTGATCCCAAATGCTTCATTTTTCCCCCCAACTCAGCCTTTTCCAACCCCAAATATCTCTTTTCATGACAATCTTTTTCACAACCCAAATCCTTCTCCTGTTCATCTCCTTTCACCCAAATCCATTTTCCCAAAACCTTCTCATCCCAAATCTCCTTTTTCCAAACCCTAATCCCCCTTTCACCCAAAATCTTTCCCTATCTTAATCCCCATTTCCTCACCCAGGAATTTCCCTTTTCCTTTCCACCCAAATCCCTTTTTCACTCAATACTGACCCAAACCCGCAATCCCCACCCTAAATCCCTTTTCCCCATCAAATCTCCTATTTCATCCCCAATTCCTTCTTTGTACAGTCCAAATCCTTCTCCATTTTGGGGGTGTTGGGGTGGCCAGGGCCGCCCGAGCCCGAGGGGGATCGAAAGCCCCACACCCGGGGGCGCCTGGGGTGCCCAGTTCTCCGTCCGCACCCGAAAAGATGCCTGGCCAACTCAGAGCGCGCGGCGCTTGATGACGATCCAGCTTCCCGGCATAACTCGCGCACTGGCCCCGCCATGGTAATTTCCAGCGAACTCACAGCGCCGGCTTGGCTGTGACTCATAGCTGCCGGGCAGAACCAGCGGCTCTCACGCGCTAAGCCAATCAGATGACTTGCGCGGTGCCATCTCCAGCCAATCAGAGCGTCTGTCGCTGATGATCCGCAGTTTGCCAAGGAGCGGATATTTGGGGCGGGGAGGAGGTGACCCCGGCGCATGGGGATGGGCCCGTGCGGGGGCAGCCGGGGCCGACTGGTGGCCTGGGGCTGGGAGCCCCCGGCGCGGGGGGAGCGGGGGGCGCGTGAGAGGGGGCGGGCCCCAAATTAAACAAGGGGGTCGGGACCCTCCAAGAGGGAGCAGGAGGGGCCTGGAACCGCAAAACCAAGCACGGGGGAAGGGTACTGGGGAAACGATTGGGGAAGGGGGCGGAGAAACGGGGGGGAAAGGAGGGGGATGTGCCCCAATACATGGATGCTGAAGCCAACTTGATGTAGGCCACTTCAGCCTGGATGGTCCAATGTTAAGACCACAGCTTTTTCCCACTCCGTGTGATCTTGTCTGTGCAATGCCAGTTCCATTATGGTCCCAGCCATATTTGATCCCAGTCCAGTGTTGATGCCCAAGTCTGTGTGTGGTCCCAGTCCAGTAGGATCCGTCATGTCTATTCAGTCTCAGTCCTCATATTTGATCCCATTCAGGCATCCCAGTTTTCTCTGGAGGTACTGATCCAAGGAATCCCATCTCACGTAATCTTCCCGTCCAGGTGATCCAGCCCATATTGTGAGTCCTCAGTCCATCTGATCCCAGTGTGGTGCTTCTTCCCATCATGGTACTGCTGCATGGAGCATCCAGCTCCGAGCTCTGTTTCCAGTCTGCGGTCCGCTTCCCCGGCCCAGCGGCTGGCTTCTTTCTCCCTCACATCCCCGCCATCTGCGTTTGCACCTCCTCGTGCGGCATTCGGTGCCTTTTCCCTCCCCGTTGGCTTCTGCGCCGTGGAGCGCTCATTAAGGCCTCTTTCCACAGGTTCTGCGCGGGCAATTTGTCCTCACCTGCTTCCATGCTCAGCTCCTGCTCTGCGGGAGGGAAGGACAAGGAACGATGGGATTTGCCTTCCGTGCACATGGCAAGGGCAAAGCAGATCCCCCCAGGACTGTTGCTGCAGTGCCGCGCGTGATGGGCTGGGAGATGGAGCAGCACAGAGGGGAACAGGGGCACTGACTTCCTCCTCACCTGCCTCAGTGTCCCGGGGCAATCTTTCCTCTTCCTCACAGCCTCCAGGGCTTGGCAATGGCAAATCCTGGTTTGGGGAAAACAAGGGATGAGCACGTTTGTAGCAGCGTTGGGGGTAAAGCAACGGTCCGGGACGGACGGAGACGAGAGATCTCTGCAGCCAGGCGTAACTTGCGGGTTATTGCAAAAGGCTGGTCAGGGCCCTGCTTGGAGCTGCCAGCACCACAGCTCGGAGCAGGCCCGAGAGAAGAGAGGGGTAGAGAAGGATGAAGAGGGTGAGAGAGGAAGAGGGGAAGAGCGTAAGAGAGTAAGGTTCCCGTTTACATATACATAAATCTTCTCTGTGTTGATATTCTATCTTTCACTACCAATCCAGTCCAGGATAACAAATCCTAAGAGTAATTTACATACAGCCTGTAAGAATCATTACATCCCATATCTGTGTTTACCTTTTAAAGCCTAAAAACTCCCTCTTTGGACCCTTTCTGCTGAGCTAAGTGGGGTCTGCTTTGAGCCTGGGAACCTGTCTGCAAAGCAGAGGGAATTGTTTCATCAACAGGATTACCTTCAGTCGGGGCCAACACCATTGTTTTCGCAGTTTTTCAGTAACTAAGGTATCTAAATAGCTTGCTTTCATTTCAGTCTTGCTATAGTTTCTATATTCGCAAAATCTTTTGCCAACCAATCCATATTATAAGGCTTTCCTGTTATCTTCCCCAACACATGTTGGAGTTTGGAGTCCCTCTGCCGAGTCCATCGTCTGCAGATCAACGGCCATTGGGCTGCGAGAAAAAAGCCTCCCAACACCAGGATTCAGGCCGCTGAAAAGAGCTCCAGGAGTTCCTCATCCCTGGTTCACCTCCCTCAGGTGTTCGGGGGTTCCCCTGTCCCAGCTTGCTGGGTCACGCTTGATTGGGGTGTCCCCTCTCCTGGGTGCCCGCCCTGCCAGGCGTGCTGGCAGTGCCAGCAATGCAAAAGCTCCCCTCTTGTGCTCTCGCCATTTCGGAATGCCGGGGCTCTTTGGGGCTCCCGGGCTCCCTTCTTACCTCATGTTCTCTGGCTCGGGTTGCAGCGGCTCCAAGGATTCCCCCTGCCCCTTCTCCAGGCTCTTGAGGCTCCTCGCAATGGCGGCGCTCCGTGTCCCTCTCTGGGCTCCCACTTTGGGCTCCTGGGGGACACAGGGCTCTGCCTCTCCATGGCTGCCTCTGCCCGGCAGCCGCCACCTGCACATGTGACCCGATGTCCCACCGAGGGGCCTTTTCGCTCAGCCTTGGGCTTCCCTTCATTCTCCAACATCCCCTCAAAAAACCCAAGCCCAGGGACTCCACGGGATATCGGGCCGGATCCCAGTCCCTGCTCACTCTGCGCGATGGGGGGGCGATGATTTCCCACAGTGGGGGCTGCGATCCAGGCAGGGCTCAGACTGCGTGTCTCCCTCAAGCTCGGCCTTGAATCCGCCTTTGTCCCTCCTCTTCCTTTTCCTCCCGCTCCTCCAGTTCCATCCCCCTCCTCCTCCTTCTCCCTAACTGCACCTCCTTCCCTCTTCCTCCTCCTCTCCTCCATGCCTCCTCCCCCTCCTCTCTTTCCCCCCCCCTCCTCCTCCTGCCCTGACCCTCCCGATCCTTCTCCTCCTTCATCCTCACTTTTCCCCCTCTCCTCCTCCTCCGCACCTCCCTACCAACCCCCTTACTCCTCTTTTTTCCAGCCCTTCTCGATCTCAGCGTTATCCGTCCTCTTCCATGCCATCTCTGTTGTTACAGTCCCCGGTCCATGCGATCCCAGTTGTGGTGGGATCCCAGTCCTAATAAGAATCTGAGACCAGTTTATCCCAGTGTGGATGGCCATTCCATATGGTCCAGTCTGTGCAGTCCCAGTCTGTAGGATCCCAGTCCCAGGTTATCCCAGTCTGTATGATCCCCATTCCATAGGATCCCATTTCACAGGGTTTCCAGTTTATACTGTCCCCAGTTCCTATTTGTGTCCCATTCCAAGTTTATGCCCAGTCTAGTTAATCCCTTTCCATAAGAATCCCAGATTCCTATTTGTCCCAGTCCAGTTTATCCCAGTCCAGGTTATCCCATTCAATAGAAGTCCCAGTCTGGGCTACTCCATCCAGTTTTATCCAGTCCATAGGATTCAGTCTCTCAGGCATCGTGGCAACTGGGATAATGGGGGAACTGGGAGATACATGGGGAACCTGGGATATGAATTCGGGATCAGAGAGAATGGGATAGTGGGAACTGGGATAATGGGGGGAACGGGAAGACGAGAGACTGGGATAACTGGGAAGGTGGGATAGTGGGGGGAACTGGATAATGGGGGGAAAGTGGGATAATGGGGGGCAAACTGTGATAATGAGGAGCGTGGGGTAATGGGGACACTGGGATATGGGGAACTGGATAACTGGGAGAGTGGGGTAATGGGGGGAACTGGGATATAATGGGGGGGAAACTGGGGATAACTGGGATATACTGGTGAGAGTGGGGTAATGGGATACTGGATAGGGAGTGGGCATAATGGGGAGAAGTGGGGATGATGGGGAAAACTGGGAAAAATGGGATAATGGGGAAACTGGGATAATGGGGAAAACTTGGATAAATGGGAATACTGGAGATAATGGGGGAAACGTGGGAAAATGGGACATGGGGAAGTGGGAAATGAGTGGGATATGGATAAGGGGGGATACTGGGATAATTGGGGAACTGGAATAATGAGAGTACTGGGATAAACAGGAAAATTGGGAATATCAGAATAATTGGGAATTCTGGCTAACAGGAATACAGAATTATGGGAATTTTGGATACAATGAGGAACTGGGAATAACAGGAATTCTGGGATAAATAGAAAAATTCCAGGATAATGGGAATTTTGGGTAAGGGGAATTTGGGAGATAATGGGATAAACAGGGAAATTTGGGATAATGGAAATTCTGGGATGAAAGTGGAATTTTGGGATAATGGGAAATTCTGGGATACCACAGAAATTTCGCAGGATTAATGGTAATTTTGGAGATAACCGGTGACAAAAAACCGGGATAACAGCAATTCCAGAATATTGGGAATTTTAGAATAACAGGAAATCTGGGACAATAGAAATTCCAGGATAATGGAAATTTTGGGATAATGGGAATGTCTGGGGATGAAGTGGAAATTTGGGGAATAATGGGCAATTTTTGGGATAACGGGAATTTCGGGATAACAGAAATTCCAAAAATTATGGGAATTTTTTTGGATAATGAACGAAATTCGGGATAACAGGGAAATTTGGGATAATGGATCCCAGTCCATATTGAGCCCAGGTCTTATTTGAATCCCAGTCCAGTTTATCCCAAATCTGTAGGGATCCCAGTCGCATATTTGATCCTAATCCACTTGATCCAGTCCTATTTAATCCCCAGTCCTGATTTGATCCCAAGTCCATATCTGATCCCATCCACTTGATCGCCAGTCCATTTGCCCTGCACACATTCCAAAAGTCTGGAAATTCCTAGCTCCAGACAGGAAAAGATGTTCTGCCCTTGTAGGGCAAATGGAGCAAAAATCCTAAAGAGCATTTCCCTGCCCAGCCCTTCAGAACTTCAGCCGTGTCCTCCTGGGACTGGGAATTAAAAATATAATTGGGAAGAAAATAATAAATAATCAGGGGAGGGTCTGTGGGGACAGAGGGGTCAAATTAAATGTCAGAGCAGGGTCGTCGGGAGGGGCGTAACAGCGGGCAATATCAGGGGTTGTGGCAGGGTCAATTAAATCAGAGAGGGTCACAACTAGGGAGTCTGTGGTATGGAACATATAGGAGGGTTTTGGTGCGCCTGAGGCAATAAATACAGGGAGGGTCTCGGTGGTGCTGGGTCAAGGGAGGCAACTGAGAGAGAAAGACAGAGGCAGGCAAAGAGAGGCAAGGAGAGAAAAGGGGACACAAACACAATGAGCTGAGAAGGCGGCAACTCTGCAAACAGAACCTGCAACGTGGCTGAACATGAATACGGGAGAGAAAATCAGAAGTCTGAGATTTTATTTGCTATCAAATACATCCACACACCCAGCCCGCACACATCCCACATCCCAGTGCTCCAAACTGAGATCCCACTACTCTATAAATCAACCTCCCAACCCCATCTCAGCCTGGTGGCTGTTGGAATCGATGAGTTGCAATGTGGAGATTGAGGTTTTTGAGGTGGGTTTGAGCCCTTTTGGAGTAGGATTGAGCTGTTTTTCACTGGGATTTTGAAGTGGTTTTAGGTGACAGATCCATCCCTCTTGGCTTTTGGAAGTGCAAAGAGATGGGAATAGAAAAAATTTAAGGCCAAACCAAAAAGGCTAAGAGCAGCCAGTGTTCTTCCAGCATGGATCACAGGGAATGGGAGGACCAGGGCTTGTGCCCAGAAGTGCCTCCCCCATGCGGGATTGGAGCTGGAGCAGCGCACGAAGCTCTGCACCCCGCATCGTCGGGGCCTCCGCTAGGGCTTCCCCTTTACGGTGCCTCCGTTGGTGTTTGGGTCAAAGGTAGAGCTCTTGTGAGGAAGGCCTCATCTTCTTTGCCCAAACAGCTAGGGGACACTC
>NDFG01004186.1:0-11111 GCA_002167245.1 Sporophila hypoxantha
ATCTCTCTCTTTGAGTGACCACATTCACACCTCCCTCGGGAGGGGACATTGCTGATAACAGACTATTGAATGTCCCTGCATGGCTGATAAGAACTACAGCATCCCATTGGGAGATGTGAGCCCAGAGGGAGGAGCCAAGCATTGCTACCCAGATATAATCTAGAGGTTTTGAGACACCAGCATGGCTTCTCCACTGGATTCCCCAGAGGAACAGCAGCTGCCTCTTCTTCCACTGGATCTTCAGAGGAAGACTACATCCTTCTCTACAGGATCCCTGCTCCAACAGAACCACCCCTGACCCTGCAGGAGGGCTGAGCCACAATTCCAATGGGACTGCTGCCAGCACCCTGACCCACAGGGTGTCAGGTTGGGTTCTGACTGTCAGTGTTGTTCTAGTGTACTGCATTGTTTATTTTATCCTTTTATTTTTCTTCCCTATTCAAGAACTGTTATTTCCTGCTCCCATATTTTTGCCTGAGAGCCCCTTAATTTAAAATTTATAGCAATTCATAGCTGAGGGGGAGGGTTTACATTCTCCATTTCAGGGGAGGCTCCTGCCTTCCTTAGCAGACTCCTGTCTTTCCAAACCAAGACAGGCTCCCAGGATGATCCCATATGTGAAAGGCAGAGCACCTGGCAGCTGTCAGTGCTGTTCCCCCTCCTCATATCAGGTACCAAGTAACTATTTGATTGTGGTCACTATTTACCTGAGAAATGTATGAAATGGAGCCTGGGATGTTACTGGTTTTTCAGTTCACTCTCCATTCCCAAAGCCCAGCCAATGGAAAACAATTTTATTTTTACACTGCCCTGACATCCAGCTGCCCAGCATGGGACACACACATTACTCTGGCAAGAAGCTGATAAGAAATTTGTACACTGGTGCATGAAATGAAAATAAAACAAGGCTGAAATTCACCCAGAAAAAAACAGGAGTCAGCTCAGGGGCTCCCTGCATCCACGTGACATTTGGAGCTTCAGCTCACAGAAAAGCACAGGGAATTAAGAAGATCACATGTAATTAAAATCTGCACGAGGCAGTTTATGCCTGTCAGACCAAAGTATCACCAGCAGTAGATTCTGCACCTCTTTGAAGAGAACAAATTGTTCCCTTTGACCTCAAAAAGTTCCCTTTGACCCCAAAAGGTCCACCTTGACCCCAAAAGGTTCCTTTTGACCTCAACAGGTTCCCTTCCATCTCAACAGGTTCCCTTCCATCTCAACAGGTTCTCTTCCATCTCAAAAGGTTCCCTTCCATCTCAAAAAGGTCCCTTTGACCCCAAAATGTTCCCTTGCACCTCAGCCTCCCAGGAGCAGCTGCTGTTGCTGGAGGCTGGTGGCTGCTGTGAAGAACATCACTGTTTTAAGGGTGTGAGCTATTTCTAGAGACAAAACTCACCCCCAGTGTGCCTTTTTGGTGATAACTGCTGTTGTCACTGAGAACACTGAGTCTGGAGATCACGAGGGGATGGAAAGGAAGCTGCAAAGCCTTGGCAGCAGCTTTGGAAGCACTGTGAGGACGTGCTGGGTACCTGCTGCTGGCTGCACGGGGGACAAAAATTGCTCTTCAGAACTGAAAGAGGCCCTTCAGCAGAGAGGCACTGGAGGAGAGCCCAAGCAGCACTGCTAGCAGCAATTAACATCAGCTGCTGTACACAAATGGAGCCTGCAGAGGAGTTTGTTGGCCTGAAAAAGTTCATTTTAGACTGACAATTCGTCATTAGGCGGTGGCGCTTTTTCAATCCCATCCCTTTGATTTTCCTGTGTTTGCAATTAATCCGTCCTGTTAGTGGTCATCTGAACTGTCAGGGCTATCAGAAGTGGGCTTAGCAAGGATCACCTTCAGAAATAAAACCACAGAAAGTCTCAGAGAAGGATGGGTTTCACCACCTCAGTGCCACCACCCCACAGCAATTTATCCATCTCCCTGTCTCAGCCCATCTCCTGGAATACATGAGGCACAGCCTGGAATTGCATTTTAGCAGCAGGTTGGAGTAATAGATGCTAAAGGAGCAGTGACATTCCTGATGTGTGATGCTCTGTGCACCACAGGGAGCTGAAATCTCACTTTGTGTGCCTTATGGCAAGCCATAAATCCCTGGCTTTATGTGCTGATGTAAAAACCCGTTTAACAAATCCACTGGAGCTGACTGCCTGCATCAATGTTATGACAGGCAATAGACTCCCAGCAGCATTCCTGTGAGGAAACATCCCCACACCCTGATTCAGGGCTGTATATTAATTTAATATGTTCATGAGAGCACCTGTTAGAGTGAAGGGGTTCCTGCTTCCAGCTCAGGATCCATCCAGCAGCTGTAAAAGGGCAAATGGTGTTTGCAGCACAGCTGCCCTGAGCACTCTCCTCAAACTCTGGATGTTCTGGGTACTTAATGCTGCTTTTTGTGTCTGTGTTGCACATTTTTAAGAGAAAGTGAAATTCATCACTGCTCTTGTGTGCTCAGAGAGACAAGGTGGAAATACAGATGAAATACACTGATGGCTTTGAGAGACAACGGAGCAGGGATCATCCTGCATCACAACTGAGTAGTACACCGGAATTTTATCATCAAATCTGCAAAGGAATGCCAGGAAAATCATCCCACTGTGGTGATTTTAAATGTCTGCATGACTGCATGCACCAAAGAGGGCCTTAGATAAGGAAAACATGAAGGATGGACACGCACTGACAGCTACACACACTGAATATTTAGATTGGTGTATCACTACTGAATATTTAGATTGGTGTATCACTTGGTGGAGTTATTATAACTACATTTAATAACTATATTATTAAATACAGTTAGCTGCAACCCAAGTATCCAGGCTTCATTCCATAAATCTGGCAATTAATTTGTGTGCACAAAGTTTTGCTGGCATTTGAAAATCCAGCACTCTGAAGGAAAAAGAAATTGTGAGCTTCGAGATATTCAGGCGAAATTCCACAAATATTAATTAATAATCACTCAACAACAAGCCCACAGAAACACAAAGCTTACATAAGAATAAAAACTACTCAAATTAGCTGAGTATTACAGAGGTTGTAGAAAAGGGATGGGAGTWGCAGGATACTCCCAAATGGGTGCAGAGRATCAGTGAATTTAACACAGATGCCTTTTGAGGTGGCTCTAAGGGAAAAAATAATAAAATAGGATCTTTATCTTAGAGCTCAACATTTCAGTGCTTAGAAAAAGTCTCGAAAGCCCTGGTTTTGTGGTGGATTTAGCTCTGAGGAAAAAGGCTTGGAGAGAACTTTCATCTTTGTCACAAATGCCACAAAGAGGTGACCTTGCAGCTGTGCAGGTGCGATGGAAGCAGCTCTGCCAGGTCAGAGTGCAGCAGGTGAGGCTGTTTCCTCAGAATAAATCATCTTGACCCAAAACAATGCTGAATTCAAAGCCAGGACTTCTCCCAACCACGTGAAACTCAGGAAGGTTTGCCAGCCTGAGACCATGCACGTTGTTCCAACAACTTCCAGAGGTGCTGCCCTCGCTGCCAGGACATTTGCCATCTAAGCAAGCAGTTCCCTGCTCCAGACATCAGTTGGTTCAGCACATTAAACACTAAATGAGGCCAAGGCCCAACACAGGAATTAATGTACAATCCAGGGATAATTGTGTGCTGCAGGTCTGCGCTGAGATCTGGTGTTAATAGAGAATATTGACGTTGTGGATGAAATGAAATGCTTTCCCCACCACCATTTAACCATTCTCCCCAAGCTTGTCCTCTGCCTGACATGAATTAAAGCCCTAAATTAATTGGCACAACATTAATCCAGCTCTTTGCCCAATTACATAGCTCCTTGAATCATTAGGGCTCTGATGAACTGGAAAACTGCAGTGTGGGCGCCCCAAATTTCCCAGCTGCAGGTTCTCAAACAGGAGAGGAAAAGGAGACATAAACCAATTCCACACTGCAGAATTGTGGTGCCTTTCCAACCCAAGGYTAGACAGCTGCCATCCCCCAGTTTRTCTCCTGCTTTCCTGTCTTCAGGAGATGAATCCACATGTGCAACCTGCTCAACCATACCAACCAATCTAGGAAAGTGAACAGCCACCTTCCAGTGCTTCTATTTTCTGCTAATGTATTCCCATTTCCTCTGCAAAGCAATTTATTCAGCATGAACAATTTGTAATAATATATAGTACGTGGTCTGTGCTACATAAGCCTTTTCACATGTAATTAATATTTTATTTAATTTTAACATTAAATTACTTTTCTTACCCAATAAAAGATTATATTTTCCAGTTCAGGGATGCAAATCTACTGATAAATAATGTAAGGAAACGTTAAAATATCGACAGATATCAGTTTACTACAAAATAAATTACTTCCTTCCCCAGAGGATGTTTAATCTCAATTATTGCTCACGGAAAGCACACACCACTAACGAGCAAGCCAAGAACAACCCAACTCCTGCAAGCACATTTGATAACTAAGCTGCAATATGTTAATAACCTCACCCCAACCCTGCTCCCAGGAATTGGGAACTCACAAAGCTGTTTGCTCCTTCATTTCAACAATTTCTGTGTTTCCCCAGGGGAAGAACCACGGTGAACACCTGAGGGAATGCTGCAAATCCTGTGTTTACGGTCATTTCACAAACTGGCAATGAAACATGACTTGTATGAAAAACATGACTTTGTATGAAACATGACTAGCAATGAAACCTGACTTGTAATGAAACATGATTGCATGAACCATGACTTTGTATGAAACATGACTTGTAATGAAACATGACTTGCATGAAACATGATTGTATGAAACCTGACTCTGTATGAAAACATGACTTGCATGAAACCTGGACTTGCATGAAACTGCCCTTAACTTTCAAGAACATGGCATATCAACCTTCAGTGGAAACGTCCAGGCCAAGGTTGGACAATCTTGGAGCAAGCCTGGTCTGGTAGAAAGCCTCCCTGTCCATGGCAAGGGGATGGAATGAGATGAAATCTGAATTCCTTTTCCACCCAATCTATTCTGGGGCTTTCACAGACTCCTGGTAACTGACTGGTGCAGGAGTGTGGCTCCTTGTTGATGGAAGTGAAAAACTCCTCCTTTGTTCCACTAAAAGGAAAGGAGCCCAGAAGTTTCTCTCCTGGATTAAAGTGAAGACACCTCATAAGACCTAGAAGATCTTCACCTCAAACTCAGGAATAGCTAATTAGACAGATAGCCCAAAAAGTCCTGCCTGGGCAATTTACTAGAAAAAGCAGTAAACAAAGAAACTAATTGCTTTTGTGAGGGTTTTACCAAGAAGAAAGAAGCTTCTTGCACCTAGATCATGCTTTTCTCTGTTTGTTATTTTGGCCTTTTAATTAAACCCTTTTTGTTTCCAACACTGCAAACAGACGCTATCCTGCTGATTTTTATGCCCTCCAAGAGTAAGCTGAGCTATCTTAAGTGTGGTTATGAGCCCCCTGAGGCTATTCCAGGTGTGACTATAAGCCTCCCAAAACTTATTAGACCTAGCTCAATAAAAGCTAAATATAACAGACTGGGAGGTGATGAAAACTCAAATATGGGCAGGTGAAAACTCAAAATCGGGCAGGATAAAGTCATCTGAGCTGACAGTTATTACACTCCACTTTCATGTGGAAGAAGCAGCAGATTATTTTGGACAGCTACTTACAGATAAATCACTAAGCACATTCAAATACAGGGCAACTGGGTTTTAGGCTTCCTTACTGAAAATGGGATTGACTCCACCAAACCACAGCCCAGAAGGGCTCTGCAACATCTGATAAATAGGCTGGTTACTCTTTGGATTTTAGTGACAAAAATGAAGGGGAAGGCGTGCAGGGTCTGAGGGGGGATTGGTGGCGTGTCACACACTCAGAGCTGAGGAGAACGTTCTGGCTGCAGGGTGATGCCCAGAGGCACAGCCCAGTGTCCTGGGGGAAGAGGTGCTTCCATCAGCATCCCAACTCATCCCTGAAGGGACAGGAGGGCTCAGCAATCCCCAGGGCTGGGTGGGATAAGCACAAGCCTGAAGTGTCCCTGACAGCACTGGTTTGCTTTATTTCCCACGTTCAATGGATGGAAAATGGAGCGTGGCTTGTCTAACCAGAAGAGGAAATTAGCACCAACAGAGAGCCATGCCAGGTCTGTGGGTGGTGCAACACAGGATGTTACCAGGGTAAAACTTGACGGAGACTGTGACAAGGCTGAGCAGCCCTCCCCTGTTGGTGAGAATATCAGAGTAGCTGTTGAGTGGCAAAATGGGTGATGGTGTGTGGACCAGCTGCAAGGAGAACATCTGTGTGATGGCTGCAGTGAGCACTGCTTGCATATTCATTGCTGTCATTGCCACTCTCCTCGCTGTGCGCTCCTTTATTGCTGCAATTCTCATTTCTGCAGCCAGCACTCCAGAGCAACGCAGCACACACCCAGTTTGCAGCAGCCACCCTCGGTTTGGCCAGAGAAAAACAGGTTAAAAGTGGGCACCTGGCAATTCGCAGCATTGCAACTGACAAACTCTTGGTGGCCAGCCTGGGCCACCTTGTAATTGTCCTTAAGAGAATGTCAGCCTTGGGAGCTGAACACTTCTCTAAGGGTGAGTTTGCACACTGGAGCTGTGCAAATGCTTGTTTGTACCCATGCGCCAGAGACCCCTCTGCTCCATGAGCAGCATTACAGGGATTTTTTGCTTCCAATCAGTAAAAACTCTTCCTCTTTGCAGCTGGCAGCAAGTGGAGCTGCACAGGTTTGAGTGGGTCTCTGTGAAACTGACAGCGCAGCCATGTGCTAGGGCAAAGGGCATCTGTCCCAAATGCCACTTTAAACTGCACCAACCTGTAAGTGCTATCAATTAGAAAAAATAATAAATCAACCACCTGTAAGTGCTAATCAATTAGAAAATAATAATCAACCCCTGTGATAGGAGAGATCATGAAACTCATTGAAGAGCTTGCCTGGAATAAACTCATCATCTCTCATATTCTAATTTAGATGGTACTATTGTCTCTGCAGTGCTTCACCTCCCCTGCTACAATACCTGTGCAGGCCTTGCTCAGAGCTGTGGTTTGGTGACGAGATGAGGAGCACCATGAGCTCCATTCCCCTGCTTGCAGCTCTGCTATCATTTACATTTCTAGTGTAGCTGACGTGAAGGGTATTGAAGCTGGGGAGAATTTTTTTCCATCCCACCTGGCCAACAACCACCCCCAACTACAAATTTTTGTATCCTCAGTCATCCCCCAGCCATTTCTACCTTGTGCTTGCCTTCTGAACCCTGAACTCCTGCACTTACACACCACTTCCAATGCTCTGAAAATTACATTAGAAATCTTTGACATGTAAGCTCAGTGCTTGCAGAAAAGCTACTGCAGCTCCTAATTACCATTTATTGTGCTCTGGCCCTAAACTTCTGACATAGGGTAACCTCACAGGGGCAGCAAGGGGAGATGCTAATGTAGTCTGGATAATTAAGAGCTAACTATAACGTTTAGGGAGTAAATAATCTGCTATAAAAGCAGTGGCATGACCCTTTTTGGCCTCATGCAGAAGAATGCAAGCGCTTTACAAGTCTTCTGAATGGAAGACAAGATTGCAGATTGATTATTTTTTTTAAATAACATTTCCCTCTAACTCAAATGTTATGTACTTATACAATGCTTCATTTTCCTTAAAGCTAATCTGAGAACATAGAGCCAATTTGCATATATAAAAATGACACAAAAATTTGGATTTTTTTATACCCAGAGTATAAATTGGAGCAAAAGCAGCAGCATATCAGGTCATTAATTTGTGGAACCTTAACGTAAATTCCAGCAAGTTCAAATTTCCTGTGCTTGATTTTTGTTTCCCTTCTGGATTTCCTGCATGAGTTTTTCAACTGCTTACATTGATAGGAACCTCATGAAATATGGTTTTAATATCAAACACAGAACACTGAGGGGGTCCCATTCCACACAGACCTGCCGCCTTATCAAGCACCACTCTGCACAGCTGAATTTTGGCAAGCACTCTATTCACAATTCACTAGAATCTATTCACAATTCACAGAATCTATCGCTATCCAGAAGAAAATATCATTTTAATGTCAACTGCAGGCAACTTGATGAATTATGAGGCCCCACAATTTTTTTTTTTTTGCCCCCTTTTTCCATCCCCTTTTTTGGCAGCTTCATGCAGAGAGCTCCAGGCTGGCACGAGCAAACACTGTGCAAGGTCCACAGAGCCCTGGCTTGTCTGTCGCAGAGCCCAACCACCCTCTAAAGCTGCCTTAGTCATGTCAGGGGGTTCATCCAGGGAAAACAGCTCAGGGACATTGCCATGGGTGGCAATCCAAAAGATAAACGGGCTCAGAGTAAAGCTGTCACCTCCTCCAAGTGGCTTTGGAAGACCACCTTGGCTTCTTAGCATCTCCTGTTGAGTAATGAGGGTGGGAACAGGATTAATGGCACAGGTACACTGATGGGAAAATGGGAGGGGATATAATTGGTTAAGCACAGCTTGTGTTTCTTCTGGACCTAATCTCATCTGTGCATGGAGTGCATGGCATAAAGAAGGGAAAGGAAGAACAACGGGGAAGGAAGAAGGGGAAGGAAGAAGGGGAAGATGGAAAAGATGGAAAAAATGATGGAAAAATGGAAAAGATGATTGAAAAGAAGGAAAACATGATGGAAAGGAAGAAGGAAAAGAGGATGGAAAGGAAGAAGGAAAAGAAGAAGGAAATGAAGAAGGAAAAGATGATGGAAAGGAAGAAGGAAAGGAAGGAGGAAAGGAAGGAGGAAAGGAAGGAAAAGAAAAAGGAAACAAAGAAGGAAAAGAAGAAGGAAAGAAGAAGGAAAAGATGATGGAAAAGAAGAAGGAAAAGAAGAAGGAAAAGAAGAAGGAAAAAAGAAAGAAAAGAAGATGGAAAAGATGATGGAAAAGAAGAAGGAAAAGAAGAAAAGAAGGAAAAGAAAAGAAGAAGGAAAAGGAGAAGGAAAAGAAGGAGAAGAAGGAAAATGAGAAGGAAAAGGAGAAGAAGAAGGAGGAAAAGAAGGAGGGAAAGAAGGAGGGAAAGAAGGAAAAGAAAGCAGCAGCAAGGGAACAACAGTCGATGCCTGATCAAACCAAGCTGCCCCTAATTTGTTTCCATACATCTCTCAAGCTGCAGCTTGTCAGAGTCACCTGAATAATCCTGGTATAATTCCAATCCATATTTCTACCTAAATAATTGAAAATCTTTAGCATGCAATTAATGCAGCTGGCAGTGACACAGCACATCCATCTGCCCCCTTGCACCAGGCAAAGTTTAATAACCAACATGCCCGATGGGCTGAAATAATTTAGAGCCCATATTTATCCTCAGGAGTGGCTCTTGCTGGCTAAAGGTTTCACCASTTCCTCATAAATTTAAGGGCTGAGTGTGCAGGTGGGGGAGGAAGAGGAAGAGATTTGTGGGGAGAATTCTGTGCAGGCGAGTGACAGCCTCCAATGGCACCTCCTCGTGGGGAAGGGTGGCTTTTGTGCATTTGAAGTGTGAAATTTTGATAACTCTTTAATCACGGCAGTCTAATGAGAAGGAGGCAGCYGGTGAAGGGGGAATCCATCGTGTCAGCTCAGGCTCCTGGCTCTCTTCCTGCTGGGAGCACTCAGCATGACACAGAGGGCTGGGGCTCTCCTCCTGCAGCTCCAAAAAGGGATTTTGTGGCTTTGCAAGAATCTCTGATTTCCCTCAAGAGACCCTTTATCTGATCAATAATCCCAAAGAGAAAAAAAAAAAAAAAGTGTTGCTCAAAAATGTGCAAAGGGCTGAGATTTAAATCTAAGCTGCTTTAATTTTAAAGTTGGTCAAGATTATTTTATGCTGCCAGTGTTTGCTGCACTCACTGCAGACCTTTGATGCAGTGTTTAGTTTTTAATTCACACTTGTGAATTAAATATTGTTATTATCTGAACTAAGTCCCCAGTGGCACTTGTGACCTCTCAGGTGTCATTATTATTGTTATTATGAAGTTCTTGCATTTTATCCCACAGAATCTCTAAACATATAAAGAAATAAATGCTTTCCTGCAGATGGAAGAGCTGGGAACACTCAGCATGACACAGAGGGRTRGGGCTCTCCTCCTGCAGCTCCAAAKAGGGATTTTGTGGCCTTCCAAGAATCTCTGATTTCCCCAGAGAAACCTTTTTATGTGGTCAATAGTCATCCATAATCCCAAAGAGAAAAAAAATTGTTGCTCAAAAAAGTGCAAAGGGCTTAGATTTAAATCTAAGCTGCTTTAATTTTAAAATTGGTCAAGATGGATTATTTTATGCTGCCAGGGTTTGTTGCAGGTGTCACTGCAGACCTTTGATGCAATGTTTAGTTTTTAATTCACACTTAGTACGTGTTAGCTAATAAAAATCTAAGTCCCCAGTGACACTTGTGGACTCTCAGATGTTATTATTATTGTGATTATGAAGTTCTTGCATTTTATATCAGAGAATCTCTGAACATATAAAGAAATAAGTGATTTCCTGCAGATGGAAGAGCAGTCAGCACTCTCAGACCCCATGAGCCACCAGCACAGAGTCCCTGGTGCTGATAAACTGCTCAGAATTTTGAGGTGTTGAAGCCCACAGTAAGGAAGGAAACACCAAAAATCCTTATTTTACCTTTACTAAAATAAATTACTCGTGCTCTTTCAGCAGGCACAAAGATATTTCTTGGTTATTTCTGCTCAGAGATTGTTCCATGTGAAAAGCTCCCTGTCAGGCCAATATTGGAACTGTTCCACCCTGCACCTTTCCCCAGTGCCAAACTGCTTTTTGGGGAGTGTGGATTTGGACAATCTTCACTAGGAGTTCTTTGAGGTGATTTTCACACAGCCAAAAGGCTCAGCCAGTTCTCACCACCCACCCCTTCTATCAGGACTTGAATTCCTTGTTTATTAAATTGATGCTAAATTGTCCCAAGACACTGAAGAAGTCTAATGAAATGTTTAAATCTGAGTCATTCCTCTTTGTCCTGTCAGATTGGACATCAGTCTGTCAAACACAACCACATCTTCCCACCACTTCAGGAAACATAAATAAATGTAGAGGTTTCACTGTTCTCACCATCAATAATCATTCTTAACCTATTCTATTACTAATAACCTTTGAAAAAATTGGTGTATTTATAAGAAAGGCAAATATTG
>NDFG01004187.1:0-12284 GCA_002167245.1 Sporophila hypoxantha
GCCACCTTTCCTCCCAGGACCGTCAGAGCCCCAGAATCCGGGGAATTCCGCCCGAACGCCCGGAATCGTTTGCGGACGTACCTGTGGTGTCCTGCTGGTGATGAAGGACTCGCTGGCGGGCGGGCCGGGCGCGGCAACCTCCGGGCGATGCAGATCAGACAACGACTGGAAATCTGGGAATAAACACCGGGAAAAAAAACACCTGGGATAGACCGGACCCCCCGGCTCGGAATCGAACCTCGCTGCCCCGGTTGTCCGTTCCCTGCCCTGCAAGTGTCTCCATGAGGAAAACGGTATGGAATTCCGCGGAAATTCGCGGCTGGAAAGGAAGCCTGGTGGGGTTAATGGGGAGTTCTGGGATGTGGCGGAGTCGGGATAATGAAATTCCAGGGATTGTGGGACTTGGCTTTGGGTGGGGAATCCTGCGGAATTGTGGATTCATCCCGTGAAGTGGTGTGAGAAGAGGCATGGAGAGCCAACGAGGGGATCCGCCGCTGTCCCCAGTGGTCCCAATCCTGAGCTTGCATTCCCAGCCATCCCATCCCAATCCCAATCCAATCCAATCCTGCACGTTGCATCTCCCAATCCCCAATCCCAATCCCCATCCCCGGGTTGGCTTGTTATTCTACTCGTTGTTATTTTGGCTTTAACTATAGTCTGTTGGCTTTATGAGTCTGTCTGTTTTTTCATCCTATTTTTGTTCATTAGTGTTCGTTGCTGGTTTTTGTTTTTTTCTTTTTATCTAATTTTTATGATTTTATTGGTTTTTGGCTTCAATATGTCTTTTGATTTGTTTATGTTACTCCCTGTCACTTCATTTCCCTTTTGTCACCCTAAATCCTCTTTTTTTCACCTTCATTTTCTATTCACTGCATTCCCATTCCATTACCAATCACCAATCACAATTCTGCTCCATTGCCTTCCCACCCGTTAAACCTAATCCTAATTCTGTTTCCCACCAAATCCGCATCCCAATCGCCATCGTGCTCAATCCTATCCCACCCCAATCCTGCACTGTTCGATTCCCATTCCCCTCACTGTCCATCCAATCCGCAATCCCAATCCCAATCATCTATTCCATCCTATCCTACCCCAATCCTGCACTCCAATCCCATCCCAATGTCTGCAATCCCATCCGCTCTCAATTCCCAATCCATCCCATCCCATCCCAAACCTCATCCATTCTGCTCTCCCATCCATTTCCATCCCAATGCCCACATCAATCCCAACCCAATCCCCATGTTCCATCCAATCCCCAATCCCAATCTCAATCCCAATCCCAACCATCCATTCCAAGCCAAATCCCAAATCCTAATCCCCACTGCATCCATCCCAATCCCCATCTAATCGCCAACCCCCAATCCAATTTCGCCCATCCGATCAGAATTCCCACTTCTAATCCCAATCCCAAATCCAAATCCCCAATCCCAATATCCCAAATCCCAATCCCACCTTCCCGCTCCTCCTGGAAGGCGCGGGGACTGGCTGACGGTGAAGCACTGCATGGCCCTCACAGTCCCCCAAATCCAACCCCAATCCCCAAACCCCAAATTGCCCAAATCCTCATCCCAATCCAAATCCCAATTACCAACATTCCCAATCCAATCCCAAATTCTATTTACCCACCTTCCCCCTCCTCCTGGAAGGCGCGAGGGCTGGGCTGACGGTGAAGCACTGCATGGACCTCACAGCCCCCATGCATCCAACCAAATATCCCAACTCCTCAATCCGCAAATCCAAATTCCCAACTCCCAAAACCCCAATCCCCAATCCCAAAATCCCAACCCCCAGTTTCCCATTCCCACCTTCGCCTCCTCCTTGGAAGGCGCGGGGCTGGACTGACGGTGAAGCACTGCATGGCCTCGTAGCTGCTGCGCAGCTCCGCCCTGATCCGCCCCCGGCCTCGTCCGGCGGGCCCGCACCAGCATGCGGCACTGGAACGTGTGGCTGCCCCGCCGCGACGCTCCTGCGGCCACGGCACCCGTTCACTGGCAGGGAAAAATGGGAAAAACTCGGGGAAAAATGGGGAATTAGGGATTGTGGGTTTCCCAAAGATCCTGGGATCTGTGGGGGTGCCCGCACCAGCATGCGGCACTGGAACGTGTGGCTGCCCGGCCGTGACGGTCTGCTGGCAGCCGGCACCCCCGTTCACTCGCAGGGGAAAAATGAGGAAAATGGGAAAAAAATCGGGAATTTGGGATGTGGAATTCCAAAGATCCCCAGGATTAAAGAGCAGATATTCCCAAGAACCCGGATTAAGGGAAGCACAAATCCAACGAATTCCAAAGATCCCTGGGATTTGAGGAGCCAGAATTCCCAAAGATCCTGGATTTGAGGAGCCAGAATCCCAAAGATCCCTGGGATTTAAGGAGCAACAAATCCAGCCAAGAATTCCCAACGTCCACTGCTGGAAAATGGGAAAAAAATGGAATTTGGCGATGTGGGAATTCCAAAGATCCCCAGGATCGGGCTCCCACACCAGCATGCGGCACTGGAACGTGTGGCTGCCCCGCCCGCACGGCTCCTGCGGCCACGGCACCCGTTCACTGCAGGGAAAAAATTAGGGAAAAATGGGAAAAATGGAAATTTTGTGATGTGGGAATTCCCAAAGATCCCAGGATTTAAAGAGCCAGAATTCCCAAAGAACCCCGCGGATCTTAAGGAGCACAAATCCAGACGGGAATTCCCAAAGATCCCTGGGGATTTGAGGAGCCAGAATTCCAAAGATCCCTGGGATTTGAGGAGCCAGAATGTCCCAAAGGATCCCTGGGTTTTAAGGAGAACAATCAGCCAGAATTCCAACGATCACTGCTGGGAAAAAATGGGAAAAAATGGGAATTTGGGATGTGGGGAATTCCCAAGATCCCCGGATCTGGGGTGCCACACCAGCATCCGGCACTGGAACGTGTGGCTGCCCCGCCGCGACGGCTGCCTGCGGGGGCCACGGCACCCCGTTCACTAAGGGGGAAAAAAATGGGAAAAAAATGGGGAAAATGGGAATTTGGGACTAGATGCAGAATGATTCACAATCATCGCGCGCAGATACAACACACACACTCACGCTCTGCTGAGATGTAAAGCTGAGACTAGAGGTGCCAAGAGGACTCAGCTACTAGCACTTTCCATTTATACGATTCTCTGGAATCTTTCATGAGTATCGCGTCTATTTACAGGAGAGAGAGTTCTGCCACCCACGGACTCCGTGGAGTGATTTAGCAAAGACCTGCAAAAATCCAGTCCAGAATTCAAAGATCCCTGGGATTTTAAGCTAGAACCTCGATCCATCGAGAAATTATTCTCGCACAGATCTCTGGGATTTAAGAACCGGCCTGGGAAAGCTCTATTCCACGTTGCGACTTCAGCCATGATTCTTCTGCGATTTGAGGAGCCATACATAAAGTATCTCGCAGCCAAGGAATTCCCAAGAAGCATCCCTGGGAACGTTTATAAAGAAAGTGCACTCTAAATCACGCCTCTACAGAGTATCACTGCGAAAAGCTATATACGACTGCTCTGTGTGGGACACACACACTCGCGAGTTATATAAATGTGTGAATATATAGAGAGTGAATCTCGGAAATTCCCTAGATGAAACCCGGGAGTTAAGGTCGCGAAATTTATCCTCTCAAAAGAACCCTCACTCGGAGAAAATATCTAGCACCTCGTATTACTTCTCCTAACGAAATCCCTGAGGAGTTTGAGCGAGGAAAGGCTTATAATAGTGTGAAAAAGATTCTAAATAATAACGGTAAATATATAGAGAAATTAGAAAAAGCATCATCACATAAAATAGATACCCGTAACATAAACGAGAAATGACGAAAATAATAAATCTGTACCATAATCATTTACATCAGATTAGCTAAATAGAGAGTCTCACATATAAATAATAAGATGTAAACTCACACTCATAATCATATATAACGTTTAGGAGATGATAAAAAATAACACTCACCAGTAATGCTCACGATGTATGGTGAGTGTTATATAAATCTGATCTATTTATAATTACACAAAAAACAAGACTATAGAAAGTCTAAATGACATAAATAGAGACATAATATAGTGTATGTGAGATAACGATTTAATAAGATCACCGACAGAGAAGAGTCATGTATAAAGACACAAGATCTAAGTGCAACTATAAGAATAAGCATAGAAAACAAAATTGAATAATATACATCAATAAGACTAATAAAAGAGAGTATATTATACATACATTGAATTCATAAATATGCATATAGTCAATACAAAGACCACAGAGGAAATTATAGAAAGGAAACACCGTAATATATGTCAAACTCTAAACTATGATTAATCAAAATTAGTTAATATAAAAATTAATAAAGAAAATATAAAGAAACAAAATATCAAATCAAAATAAAAACTATAAAAATCTGAGATAACTACAAAAAACAGAAAAATAAAAAGAAATGAAAAATAGAAAGGAATTTGAGTATAGAAAAAAACCTTAAGAATTTATATAAATAATAAAAACACTAAATAATACAGAGTAAGACATACTAAAGTGATAATATTAATAAGTTAAATTGAAATAGTAGGAGAGAGCGTAAAATAGTATACACTAAAGAATAAACTTAGTAAAAATACTCACAGATAAAAACTCACATTAAAAGAATTTCTAATACAAATAAATAAATAGAGAGGAATTTAAAAGGAAAAAAATATTAACACTATATCATATAAAATAAAAACACAACCAACAACAAATGAGATAATAAATAATAATATTGATGAAATTACAATAAAATAAACTCATATCTATAATAAATAATAAGAGTAAAATAAAATTAAAAAATATAAGATAAATTCAAATAAAATTTATTTTAAAAAATTAAGAATAAAGAGGATATTAAAATAAGATAAAAAAAGAATTCTACTTAAAATTAAGAATACACCAATATTCAAACTAGGAATGAAAAATATTCAACACAATAAATTTAATAAATAAAATGAACACTAAAATAAATAAAGTACAAACTGATAATATAATAACTCAAATAAGAAATTCACTCTTTAACGAAGACTAGATAAAAACTTAAAAATAAAATTGAGATTTAAAATTTTTGTTCTATCATTTTTAAACAAACCCCCTATCCGCCAACACATTCCTCAACCCCCCCCCCTTTCTCTAATCCGTTGGTGTCGGTTTCCGGAATTTTTTCGATATGATTTTCCCTCCCTGAGTTTTCCCCAGATTTCCAAATTTCCCATAATCTTCCGGAGGGAATATTCGCCGCGATTCTCCCCAGGCTCGTCTGACACGTATACTCAGAGACTTCGCGGGCAGCAGGAATTCTTGACGAGAACTCGGAGCGTGAGTCGCCACGTAGCAGTGATATGCTGTAACATACTCGCTGGAGATCATGCAAGCTTCATATCCTAGCCTCACCCAGTTAGCCCGAGTAGTCCCTGTCACGTTCTCCGTACAACGAACCCGCTTCCGCGCCCTCGTCGGTTTCACCTCACGAAGACAAACGCCGTCAGGCCTGAGGGAGGAAGAGAACAGAAAAAATCCCGAAGGTTTTATCACAAATAACCTTGGAAAAAGTGGGAAAAAGAGAATTCCGAGGTACCATTTATATCCCAAATATATCCCGTCAGTTCTCCGACACAAACGCGATCCGGACCCTCGCAGTTTGAACATGGAAGGAAAACCCATCCAGGCTTGAAACCGGAAAGAATTCCCAAGGGTTTATCACCAAAAATGCGAAGAATCTTCCAGAAAATTTAATCTCAGATATCACAAAAATGGAAAGAATTCCAAGGTTTTGTCCCAATATCCCGTCACGTTCTCCGGGCACTGAACGCGATCCGACCTGTCAAAGGTCCACCACTGACGAAAAATCCAACCAGGGCCTGGAAGAGGAAAATTCCAGAATTTTACGCTCAATATCCCACAAAGAAGAAGAAAGATTATACTATTTTATCAGCCAAAAGTGGAGAGATGTGTGAGAGATTTCTCAGAAAATGTAGGCTAGTGAAAGACTGGGAAAGAATTCCAAGGTTTTATCCAAATAATCCCGTCACGTTCTCCTTACACAAACGCGATCCGCCCCCGTGGTTCACCACGAAGAAAAAACCCGTCCCAGAGGCCTGGGGAAGTGGGAGAGATATAACGGGTATAAAAATTCCGAAGCATGGTTTTATTAATCTTGCACGTATTGAATAGACAGTGCGAGTAAAAATGTGCTATTAAATCGAGAGTTGTATTGTGCGCCCAGAATATCTTTCATCATACCTATCTCCGACACGAGCGCACGCTGTTCCGACCCTCACGCCAGGCTCTCCTTAGCCACTGAGACATAACAATCCTCAGATCGCCTCAGGCTTCGTGATGAGCGTGAGGTATACGGAGAATTCTTCCTCAAGAAATTGTATACAACCTTCAACTGGTATTCTCACATCCAAAATGCGAACAAAAATAATTCTACTATTATTCTCAACAAAAGATGGTGAACAAACTCTCTCGCAAGTGTTTTATCTCAAATATCACAAAAACCGGGTAAAAGAATTATCTCAAGTGCTTTATACTCTCCACCAAATAACTTCCTGTTCATCCTCTCTCCTATCACACGTAACGCGCGATACGGACCCTCTTCCTCGTCATGTGCCTAACTCAGCGAAGGAATAAAACCCATCCAGGCCTGGGGAGTGGAAAAAGGGAGAGAAAGAGAAAACATGCACTATGTCTGCATAGGTTTTTTGATCCACTAAAGTGAGTGTCACACACACGTGGAAAAATCAATGTTGCATAAGTTTATTGAATTTCGAGAGTTAACACGGCAAATCATTAAATATAATCTCTGGGGCATATGCAAATCCGAGGTGTATTGTGCGGCTGCAGAAATATCCAGCTATACTGACGATATCATCATGGACAACTCGAGACGGCAAGCGAGTCCGACACCTAGCAGTGATGAACGTGAAGCACAAAAAACAAAAAAACCTAATACAGGGCTTGCAAACTGCGAACGAACTTACCAAAGGTTCATTATCCACTGAATATGACCCAAAATGGAAGAATTCCCCAAGGTTTTAATATCAAAATATACCAAAAAACGGGAAAAGAAATTTCCAGGTTTTATCCCAAATATTCACACAAAAAAACAGAAAGAATTCCAAGGTTTTGTCCCAAATATACAAAAAAGTGGAAAGATCTCAAGGTTTTATCTCAGAATAATCCCAAAAAAGGGAAAGAATTCCGAGGTTGTTGGTCCCAAATAGCCCGTCAGTTCTTCGACACGAACGCGATGCTGACCCTTCAAGGTTCAACAACCAGAAGAAGAACCATCCAGGCCTGGAAGGGGAAAAAATTCCAAGGTTTTATCCAAATATCAAGAAACAGGAAAAAACAGGAAAAAATACTCAAGGTTTTATCACAAATACCACAAAAATTTTGCTAAGAATTCGAGGTTTTGTCCCAAAGATTCCCATCACATTCTACGACACGAACGCGATCCGACCCTTCAAGGTTCGCACAAAGAAGAACCCGTCCAGCCGCCTGGAGTGGGACAGAATTTCAGAGGGGTCATGGGAAGGGAAGGAGAATTGAAATTCCAGAGGCATTCCCAGAGCTGGAATCCGTGCGTCATGCATAAGGTGGGTGGCGTCTTCAGTGTGGAGAATAATTCCATAGGAAAAACTGCATGGAGCCTGACCATGGAGAAGGTTCCTTCAAAGCTTCATGGTGGAGCCCCCTCTGGATTCCAGGATCTATTCCAGGATTATTCCAGGACCAAGATTTGGGTCCTCAAGGCTCTGGATTCCAGTTGGGATCCAAGATTCCACCTTGGTCATTCGCAAAGGACTCCGCATGCGAATTGTGGCTCCATGAGTCGTGGAGAAAGTTCCGCAAATCTTCGCTGTGATTCCAACTCGGGAATTCCAGGATTCCACTTGGGCATCAAGGATCCCACCTGCTCATTCCAATGGATTCCCATGGATCTGCGTCCTGAGTGTGGAGAAAAATTCCAGGAAAACTGGGTGGGATCTTGAGTGTGGGAGAACATGTCCATTGAAAGTCTGGCTGGATTCCTGCTCTGGGAATTCCAGGATTCCAGTTGGGACCAAGCATCCACCTCGGTTATCCTGGATTTGTGGTCCTCAGATCCCAAGTTCCAGACAGGATCCAAGATTTGGTCCTCAAATCTGCGGATTCCAGTGGATCAAGAATTCCCACCGGTGGTCATTCCAAAGATTCCCATGGAGTTTGTGTCCCTTGAGCGTGGAGAACGTTCCCCCATAGCTTTGGCTGGGTTGCCACTCTGGGAATCCGGATTGCCACTTTGGATCAAATCCACCCTTGGTCGTTCGCAATGGATTCCCATGGGGATCTGGGTCCTGAGTGTGCGAGAAAATTCCACGGAAAACTGGGTGGGATCTTGAGTGTGGAGAACATTCCGTGAAAGTTTGGCTGGGATCCTGCTCTGGGAATTCCAGGATTCCTGTTGGGATCATGGATTTGGTCCTCAAATCCCAAAATTCCAATCAGGACCAAAGATCCACCTTGGGCATTCCTTGAATTCCAGCCAATCTCCAGGTGAATCGCAAGAATCCACCTCTGGTCATTCCAATGGATTTGCTCCGATGATGTGGAGAAGGTATCCAGCAAGCTTGCTGGGTCCCACTCTGGGAATTCCAGAATTCAGTTGGAATCCAAGATCCTACCGTTGGTTATTTCAATGGATTCCCATGGATTTGGGTCTTGAGTGTGGAGAACGTTCTTCAAAGCTTGGCTGGGTTTCCTTGCTTTGGTCAATCCCAGGATTCAGTAGAATTCAATCCACCTCGGTCATTTTTCCTTGGATTTGGGTCCTCAAATCCCAGGATTCCAGTTGGGATCCAAGATCCACCGTTGGTCATTTCCAATTGATTCTTATGGATCTACATCCTTGAGCGTGGAGAAGGTTCCACAAAGCTTGGCTGGTGATTCTGCACTGGAAATATATAGGATTCATTGGGATCATGGATTTGGGGTCCTCAATCCCAAAATTCCAATCAAGGACCAAAAGATCCACCTTGGTTATTCTGGAATCCAGAATTCCAGCCGGGATTCAAGATCCACCTTGCGTCATTCCCATGGATTTGGCTCCATGAGTGTGGAGAAGGTTCAGCAAAGCTTGGGCTGGGTTCCTGCTTGCGAATTCAGGATTCCAGGTTAGAATCAAAATCCACCTCGGTCATTCCTGGATTTTGGTCCTCAGATCCCAGGATTCCAGTTGGGGATCAAGATCCAACCTGGAGTTATTCCTGATCCTGATGCCTAATCCCATCCATAATATCTTAGTCCTAGTCCAATCCCAAACTTTTCCTTTGAACTCCCATCTCCTGGAAAATCCGTCTTTCATTCAAACCCTGATCCTCATTCCTAACAATCCAATCACATTCCCTAGCCCAGATCCTGATCGCAGATCCTACCCCGATCCTGATCCTAATCCCAATTCAGTAACAATTCCAGTCCAGGTTCCTGATTGCCATCCCACTCCTAATCACTAATCCTCATCCAATCCAACCCATTCCTAGTCCAGATCCTTTCCTAGTCTGATCCTAATCCTAATTTTAATCCTAAGCCCAAATCCTAGTCCTAAATTCAATCATATTCCTAGTCAGATCTGATGCCTATCCCCAATCCCAACCAAATCCAGTCACAATCTCAGTCCTAATCCTAACCCCAATCCAATCCTTTGGGAATTCCCAGCTCCTGAAAATCTCTTTTGCATTTAAACCCTAAAAACCCCAATCCAAAATCCAAACCTAAACCTGGGATTAAAACCCCAAACCCCATAAAACCAGAAATTAAAGCCCCAAATCCATAAAACTCCCGGATTTGGCTGTCATTCCAGTTTTTCCCTTCCCCATTTCGGCGAATTCTTCTCAGGAATTCACATTCCCAGTCCAGATTTAGTGATTCCTAATCCCAACACACGAATCCTAATCCTACATCCCAACCAAATCAACATTCCTACTCCAGAGAAGTTTATCCTGGTTCGAATCTAATCCCAGTACCAATCGCTGATCCTAATCCAGTTCAATCACATTCCTAGTCCTGACCCTGATCCTAATCCTAATACAGATCCTAATCCCAGCTCACATTCCTAGTCCTGCCTGATCCTAATCCTAATACAGATCCTAATCCCAGTTCAATCACATTCTAATCCTGACCTGATCGTTAATGCCATTTCCTGATCCAATACCAGTCCATACTTGATCCTAATCGCCAAATTCAAACTCTAAAAACCCAGGATTAAGAGCCCCAAAACCCCATAAAACCTTGGAATTTAAAGCCCAAATCCATAAACACATACCAGATTAAAGCCCCCAAATCCCATAATAAAACCTGGATTTAAAAGCCCCAAATCCCAAGAATTCAAACCCTAAACCCTGGGATTGAAAGTTCCAATCCCAAAAATTCGCCCCCCTAAACCTGGATTAAAGTCCCCAAACCTCATAAAAACCTGAGATCAAAACTGCCATAAAAAACCTGCTGATTAAAACCCATTAAAACCGGGATTAAAGCCCAAACCCGATACAAACCTGGAATTTAAAACCCCATAAAAATCGGATTAAATCCCAAACCTCATAAAACCTGGGATTAAAAACCCATTAAAACACCTGGATTTAAAGCCCAAAAAACCCCATAAAAACCTGGATTAATAATCCATAAAACTGGAATTTAAAACCCATAAACCCAGGATTAAAGCCCAAATCCAAAAGAAATCAAACCCCAAACCCCAGAATTAAGCCCAAACCCCATAAAAAAACCAGGATTAAAATGTCCATAAAAAAACGCTGGGATTAAAATTCAGTAAAACTGGGATTTTAAAATTCATAAACCCTGGGATTAAAATCCATAAAACCTGGGATTAAACTCTATTAAAAAACCTGGGATTAAAACCCCATAACCCATAAAAACCCAGGATTAAAGCCCCCAAAGCCCATAAAAACCGGGATTAAGACTCCATAGAAACCTGGGATTAAAACCCCATATAACCTGGGATTAAAGCCCCAAATCCCCAAATTCAAACCCTAAAACCTGGGATTAAATCCCCCAAACCCTATAAAAACCAGGATTAAAATTCCCTAAAAACCTGGGATTAAAACTCCATAAAACCTGGGATTAAAGTCCCATAAAACCTGGGATTAAAACTCCATAAAAACCCAGGATTAAAACTCCATAAAAACCCAGGATTAAAGCCCCCAAACCCCATAAAAACCGGGATTAAAACTCTGTAAAAACCTGGGATTAAAGTCACATGAAAACCTGGGATTAAAACTCCATAAAACCCCAGGATTAAAACCCCAAAACCCCATAAAAACCAGGATTAAAATTCCATAAAAACCTGGGATTAAAACTCCATAAAAACCTGGGATTAAAGCCCCCAAATTCCATAAAAAACCTGGGATTAAACCCCCAAATCCCAACATTCAAACCCTAAAACCCAGGATTAAAGCCCCAAAACTCAGGATTAAAGCCTCAAAACTGAGATTACTGCCCCCAAACCCCAGATTTGTCCCATTCCCGTTTTTCCCCGTCCCCATTCCCGGGATTTTCCCCGGGAATTCCGAGCCCACCTCGAGCAGGAGCGGCCCCAGCGACTCCTTCTCGATGACGCCCTGGCTGCTGGAGGAGATGTCCGAYTTCTGCACCTCGTCATCCGCCGCTTTCTCTGGGAAAAACACCCAAAAAATGGCAATTTACAATTTTTCCAAAAAAAAAAATTAATTTGGGTCTTTTCCCTAATTTAATTCTCAAAAAAATTAGAAATTTTCACTTTTTCAACCCCAAATTTGTGAAAAAAAATCAGATTTTTGTGGTTTTTTTCTGGAGTTTTATTCTGGATTTTTTTGCTCTTTGGGTGGATGAATGTGGAAATTGGAGTCGAGATTTCCAAAATTTTTTTCCCCATTTTCCCAAGAATTTTCCTCGGGTTTTTTTCCTGATTTTTTTCCTGAGTTTTTCTGAATTTTCACAAATTTTTTCCAGATTCTTTCCCAATTTTTCCCCAAATTTTTCTGTGAATTTTCCCTGAATTTTTTTCTGAGATTTCTCCAATTTTTTCTTTTTTTTTCCACATTTTCCCCAAACTCTTCCTAATTTTGCCCAAATTTTCCCCAATTTTTCCTGAATTTCCCCCAAATTTTCCCCAACATTTCCCCAAACTTTCCCCAATTTTTCCTGAATTTTCCCCGAATTTTCCCCATGTTTTCCCCAAATTTTCCCCAATTTTTCACCGATTTTTCCCAATTCTTCCTCAATTTTC
>NDFG01004188.1:0-18169 GCA_002167245.1 Sporophila hypoxantha
GCTGCGGCAGAGACCAGGCACATCGGCCGGGACAGCACTGAACCATCGCACCTGGGGATGGAGAGGGACAATTCAGGGGAATTCAAAATCTGGGATTCAGCACCCCAAAATCGCAATAAGAATTTCATCCAAAATCTGGGATCAGAAGCCAATTCTGGATGCAGAAACCCACTGGACACAGCGCTGTGCCACGGCCGGACGTCAGCACCGACAGCAAGCACCTGGGGATGGAGAGGGACAGCTCCAGGGGGAAATCCCAAATTCAGGGGCAAAACCCAAAATCTGGATCAGCACCCCACTGGACACAGGGCCAGACATCAGCTGGAGCCAGCACTGCAAGCAATTGTCTGAGATGGAGAGGGACAATTCCAGGAGGAATTCCCAAAAATGGGATCAGAATCCCAAAATCTGGGACAACACCTCAAAATCTGAGATCAGCAACCAAAAATCTGGGATCAGCATCCAAATCCAGAGATCAGCACCCCCTAAATTCTGGGATCAGAACCCTAAAACCCAGGATCAGAACCCCAAAATCCAGGATCAGAACCCTAAAAATCCTGGATCAGACCTCCAAATTGAAGGGCACCACCCCAAAATCCAAACCTCAACTTCCCAATCCCAAACCCCAATTCCAAACCCAACCCTAAATTGCCAACCTCCAAATCCAAACCAAATCCCAGCCCATATCCGGAGCAGGGTGGGCTCAGGGCAGTTCCAGCACATTACCTGCAGAGCAGCCCCAAACCCCAAACCCCAAATCCAGCCACATAACCAAGCAGGGTGGGCTCAGGGCGTCACAGCCGCATTCCTGGAGCTCCTGGAGCAGCCCCAAACGCCCATCCCAATTCTAAACCCAAACCCGGGAGCAGGCGGGCTCGGGGTGCTCCCAGCTGCATTCAGCGCTAGCCCCAAACCCCAAACCCCCAAATCCCAACCAAACTCCCAAATCCCAGCCCCATACCCGAGCAGGGCGGCTCAGGGTGTCCCATGCTGCATTCCCAGAGCAGCCCAAACCCGCAACCCCATAATTCTACACCACGCCAAATCCCAATTCCAGCCCTCATACCCAGAGCAGGGCGGCCTTGCAGGGCAGTCCCAGCCGCATTCCTGAGCACAAGCCCCAAACCAAACCCAAATTCGCAAACCCAAACCAAATTCCAGCCATACCGGAGCAGGGCGGGCTCGGGGCGCTCCCAGGCAACATTCCTGGAGCTCCTGGATAGCACCCCAACTCCCAAATGCCAAATTCTAAACCCCAAAACCCGGAGCAGGGCGGGCTCAGGGTCGGTTTTCCCCCCAGCCACCCCCCCTTTGCCCAAATTCCCCCTGGGGGGGGGAAGGCAGCCCAAAACCCTAAACCCCAAAATTCCAAACCCAAACCCCAAATCCCAATTTCCCGAGCCCCAATACCCGAGCAGGGCGGCTCGGGTGCTCCCAGCCACATTCCCAGAGCAGCCCAAACCCTAAACCCAATTCCCAAACCAACCACGCAAATTCCAGCCCATATCCCGGAGCGGGCAGGCTTGGGGCGCTCCCGCCGCATTCCTGGAGCTCCTGGAGGCGCAGGCCGCAAACCCCAATCCCAAATCTAAACCCCAAACCCGGAGCAGGGCGGGCTCAGGGTGGTCCCAGCTTGCATTCCCCAGAGCATGCCCTAAACCCTAAACCCCAAATTCCCAAACCCAAACCCCAAATCCAGCCCCATTTTACCCGAGCAGGGTGCCTCAGGGCGCTCCAGCCGCATTCTGGAGCTCCTGGAGCAGCCCAAACCCCAAATCCCAAATTCTAAACCCCAAACCCGGAGCAGGCGGGCTCAGGGTGGTCCCGAGCTGGCATTCCTGGAGCAAGCCCCAAACAAACCACCCAAATTCCCAAACCCAAACGCCAAATTCCAAACCCAAACCCCAATTCCAAGCCCGCATACCCGGAGCAGGGCCGGGCTCGCGTTCCCTAGCCCGCATTCTGGGCAGCCCAAACCCAAAACCCCAAATTCCCAAACGCCCAAACCCCAAATTCCAACACCAAACGCCCAAAATTCCAGCCCCATACCCGGAGCAGGGCGGGCTTCGGGCGCTCCCAGCCGCATTTCCTGGAGCAGCCCAAACCCTAACCCCAAATTCCAAACCCCCAATTCCAGCCCCATACCCAAGCAGGTGGGCTCAGGGGTGGTTCCCAGCTGCATTCCTGGAGCAGCCCCAAATCCCAAACACCCAAATCCAAATTCTTAAACCACCAAAATCCAACATCCAGCCCCATACCGGAGCAGGCGGGCTCGGGGTGCTCCTAGCACATTCCAGAGCAGCCCCCCATCCCAAATTCCAATCCACAAATCCCAGCCCCACCCCAGAGGCAGGGCGGGCTCAGGGCAGTCCAGCTGCATTCCCAGAAGGCACCCCCAAACCCTAAACCCAAATTCCCCAAAACCCAAACCCCAAATTCCAGCCCCATACCGGAGCAGGGCAGGCTCCGGGGCCTCCCAGCTGCATTACACTGGAGTCCTGGAGCAGCCCAAACCCCAAATCCCAAAATTCTAAACCCCAAAACCCGGAGGCAGGGTGGGCCTCAGGGCAGTCCCAGCCTAGCATTCCCAGAGCAGCCCCAACCTAAACCCAAAATTCCCAAACGCCAATCCCAAATCCAGCCATACCCGAGCAGGGCGGGCTCGGGGGCTCCCAGCGCCGCATTCCCTGGAGCTCCTGGAGCAGCTGGGACAATTCCTGCTCATCTCAGGGGGGATTCCCGGGATCCCCGGGGAAGCAGCAGCCCACGCCAGCAACCCAAAAACCTCCGGATCCAGGCTCTGGATCAGGCTCTGGGGAAGACAGAATGGAACGGGATCCCGACCCCAAAAACCTCCGGATTGCCACGGAAAACCCTTGGGATCCCTAAGGAATCACAGGGGGAATCCAAAAGGAATTCGCAAAAATCACGAAGGAAATCCCAAAGCAAAATCCGAAAGGACTCTCAGGGTGGGTATGGGATGGGTCAGGCTCATTCCCAAGGCTTTTCCGATATTTGGGGTTGGGAAAGTGGAAATCCACAGGAACTTCCAGTGTGAAAATCCACAAAAAGTCCTGGGGAAATCATAGGAATATCCATCCCAAAGGGAATCCTACAGGGAAATCCCAAGGTGGGTTATGGGGTGGAGTCAAGGCCATCATTCCCAAGGGTTTCCATATTTGGGGGTTTGGAAGAAGTGGGACATCCCAAGGAAAATCCCACAGGGAAAGTCCCAGAGGAAATCCCACCGGAATCTAGGAAAGGTCCGCACAGGGAATCAAGGAGAATCCCACAGGAATGTCAGGGGGATTGCCAAGGGAAAATCCCATCGGGGACTCCCAGGAAAAAATCTCAAAAGGGAATCCCAGAGGAAATCCCAACAGGAAATCAAGGGGAAATCCTCACAAGGAATCAAGGAAATCCCACAGGAATTCAGGGGGATTGCCAGGGGAAAATCCCATCGGGGAATCCCAGGAAAAATCTCAAAAAGGGAATCCCAGAGGAAATCCACAAGATTCCCAGGAAAATCCCCCAGGAATCCCAGGGGTTTTGGGTGGGCCCCGGCCTGTTCCCAAGGGTTTTCCTGATACTTGGGGTTTGTGAAATTTCAGGAGAAATCTCATAGGAATCCCAGGGAAAATCTCACAGGGAATCCAGGGAAAATTCCCACAGGCATCTCAGGGAAAAATCACAGGGAATCCCAGGGAAAATCCGACAGGGATTCAGGGAAATCTTCACAGGGAATCCCAGGAGAAATCCCACAGGGAATCCTGGGGAAAATCCACAGGGATCCCAGGGAAAATCCCACAGGGAATCCCGGGGAAAATCCCACTGGGAATCCCAGGAAAATCCCACAGTGAATCCCAGGGACAAATCTCACAGGGAATTCCCAGATTAAATCTCACAGAGAATCAGGAAATCCACAGGGAAATCCCAGGGAAAATCCCAGAGGGATCCAGGGAAATCAGAGGGAATCCCCGGGGAAAATCCTACAGGGAAGCAGGAAAAATTCCCATGGAATTTTTAGGGGTTTTTTTCCAGGGATCCCGGGGGTTTTGGGGTGTTCCCAGCCCCGTTCCCACAGGGATTTTTCCCGGTTTTTGGGGTCCCTGTCCCACCTGCATGCGCAGGTCCAGGCGGGATCGCCGCTCCCACGCACTCCGGCTCCGTGCAGAGCGTTGGCCTCGCGCTGCTCCCGCTGGATTCCGCTCGAATTCCTGCAGGATCCCGCCTCAAGGGGGGCCTGGAATGGGACAGAGGGGTTTGGGGATCCAATCTTTGCAAAGTGGGTGCCTTTGGGATCCCAGTCCCTGCATGGGGAGGGGTTTGGGAATCCAGTTCCTTGGATGGGGAGGGGTTTGGGATCCCAGTCCCTGAATTTGGGGTGACCCCACTGCTCTGCTGATCCACTCGAATTCTCGCAAGGATCCCATCAGGGGGGGCTGGAATGGGCAGGAGGGGTTTGGGTCGCAATCCTGGAATTCGGGGTGACCCCACTGGAATCTGCTCAAATTCGCCACAAAAACCCCACTCAGTGGGCCTGGAATGGGACAGGAGGGGTTTGGGATGCCCAGTCCCTGCATGGGGAGGGCTTTGGGATGCCCAATCCACTGCATGGGGAGGGGTTTGGGATCCATGCCCTGGATTTGGGGTGACCCCACTGCTCCCACTGGAACTTTCCACCTCGAATTCCTGCAGGATCCCGCTCAGGGGGGCCTGGAGATGGGACAGGAGGGGTTTTGGATCCAATCCTTTTGAATTGGGAGGGCTTTGGCGATCCCAAGACCTGGAATTTGGGGTGACCCCCATGCTCCTGCTGGATCCCTCGAATTCCTGCAGGATCCGCTCAGGGGGGCTGGAATGGACAGGAGGGCTTTGGGATCCCAGATCCCTTTGAATGGGAGGGGTTTGGATCCCACTCCCGGAATTTGGGGTGAACTCCACTGGATCTGCTCCAATTCCCACAAAACCCCACTCAAGGGGGCTGGAATGGACATGGTGGGGCTTGGATCCCCAATCCTTGAATCACGGAGGGGTTTGGAATCCCAATCCTGGAATTGGCAGGTGTCGCCCATCCAGGAAAAGGAGGAAAAGGGATGAGGAGGGTGAGGAGAAAAGGAGGAAACAGGATCCGCATCCCTGGAATGGTCAGTGTCCCCACCCCAGGAGACAGGAGGAAAGATGAGGGGAGGATGAGAATTGAGAAGCAAGGAGGATAAAGATGAGGAGGCAGGATAAGGATGAGAATGAGAAGGAGGAGGAGGAGGAAGGATAAAGATGAGAGTGCCAGGGGTGCACATGAGAAGGAGGTGAAGATGTGGATGTAGAGGAGAACAGATGAGGACGAGATAAGGAAGAAGATCGAAGATGAAGAATGAAAATGAAAGATGAGAATGGAGAATGAAGATGAGAATGGAATGAAGATGAGAATGAGAATGAAGATGAGAATTGAGAATGAAGATGAAGACAATGAGGAGAGGGAGAAAACAAGGAGGAGAAGGATGAAATAAGGACAAAAGATGAGGATGAGAATGAGGATGAAGATGAGGATTTGGAGAAGGAGGAGGAGGAGGATAAGGACATGATGAGGACGAAGATGATGATGACAAAGATGAGGAGGAGGATGAGAATGGGAGGATAAGATGAGGATTTGGCACGGAGAAAGGAGAGGAGGAGGAGGACGAATAAGGACATGGATGAGGATGAGAATGAAGATGAGGATGAAGACGATTGAGGAGAAGGGAGAAAGAGGGAGGAGCAGGCATGAAGAGTAAGGACAAAGATGAGGATGAAAAGGAGGATGAAGATGAGGATTGGAGAAGGAGAGGCGGGAGGAGGAGGATAAGGACATGGAGAGAGATGAAGATGACAAAGATGAGGAGGAGGATGAGGAAGCTCCCTCTGGACCTGGCAGCCGCTCGGTGGCGATGCGGACTGACGGGCTCCTGGCCCGCCGCTCAGCCGGGTCAGCAAGCAGCGTGTCCCCGAGGGCACCGGGCGGTGGCCACTGACCAGGGACAGCTGGCACAATCCGTGACACCTGAGGGGACACCAGCCTTGGCAACATTCCCTTGGAATATTCCAACACCCCATGGAATCCAAAACTGGAAAAAAATTCCAACCCCTCCAAGGCACTCCGTGTTCCAGGGGTGGCACTGGACCAGGACAGATGGCACACGGTCGACACCTGAGGGGACACCCCAACTGGGACTTCCTGGAATTCCACCCCCATGAAATCCCCCCAAATCTAAAAGCTTCCCAGACCTAAATTCCAACCATTCCACCCCATCCAAGGCCGCCCGAATACGCCTAAACTACGATTTGGGATTTTATCCCCAGACTGGGCTTTGACTTCCCAATCCCAAACTGGGAATTTGGATTTTATCCCCAACTGGGAACTTGGGCTTTCCCAATCCCCAAACTGGGAATTTGGCTTTCCGCCATCTCCAAACGGGAATTTGGGCTTTCCCCAATCCCCAACTGGGATTTGGGTTTTATCCCAGACTGAGAATTTGGGCTTTTCCCAGTCCCCAACTGGGAATTTGGGAAATTTCTGAACCCCTGGATGGGGGAACTTGGCGCTTTCCCAATCCCACGCTGGGAATTGGGCTTTCCCAGCCGCAAACTGGGAATTTGGGCTTTCCCCAATTCCCAACGCTTGGGAATTTGGGATCTCCCAGTCCCACACTGGGAACTTGGGCTTTTCCCAATCCCACGCTGGGAATTTGGGCTTTTCCCAGCCCCAAACTGGAATTTGGGCTTTCCCAATGCCCCAACTGGGATTTGGGATCTCCCAACCCAGACTGGGAATTTGGGATTCCCCACCCCAAACTGGGAACATTTTGGTATTTCCCACCCAAACTGGGAAATTTGGGATCTCCCAGCCCGGAATCCCAGCACTGACCACTGGGAATCTTCTGGAGCTGCTCCCGGAACCGCTCGCCGCTCCGCGGCCAAACCCGCGGAGCTGAACTGGAAAAGCTCCTCAGAGCTTGGCAGGTGGGATTGGGAATCCTGGGCAACCGCCTGGGAATCCTGGGAACATCCTGGTTTGAATCCTGGAATCTTGGGATCTAGGGAGGAGGTTCCCGAAGCTTGATCCGAGATGTCCCCTCCGGCTTGCTGCCTGCTGCTTTTCTCTTCTTCATGTGGGTCATCCAAAATTCTTGGATGGGATTTGGGATAGGGGATGGAGGAGATGGGAGATGGGAGATTGGGATGGGGACTGGGATGAAAGCTATGGGATGTGGGATTGGGGATATGGGATATGCGGGGATGAAGGATATGGACTGGGATGGGAATATGGATATTGGGATGTGGTGCATGTAGGATAATGGGATGGGGGGATGAAGGATAATGGGATAAAGGATTTGGATGGGGGACAATGGGATGGGAATATGGGAGATGGGAATGTGGTGATGTAGGATATGGGATCGGGGGATGAGGATATGGGATAAAGGATTTGGGAATTTTGGGATGGGGACATGGGATGGGAATATGGGAGATGGGATGTGGGATATGGGGATTGTAGGACATGGATGGGATGAGGATATGGGATAAAGGATTTGGGATGTGGGATTGGGGACATGGGGACATGGATTAGGATGGGATGTGGGATAATGTCACGAGTCCCTTCCCCATGGAGGCACCCCAGTGGGGACATTGGAATGGGACATTGGAATGGGGAATATTGGGAATGGGGACACTGGGAATGGGGACGTTGGGGATGGGGACACGTTGGAATGGGGACATTGGGAAATGGGGATATTGGGAATGGGGACACTGGGAATGGGACGCTTGGGAATGGGGACGTTGGAATGGGGAAGTTTGGAATGGGACATCTGTGGAATGGGGACGTTGGGAACGGGGAAACCGTGGGAATGGGGACGCTGGGAAATGGGGACGCTGGAATGGGCACTGGAATGGGGAACGTTTGGAATGGGGACAGCTGGAATGGGACACTGGGAATGGGGACGTGGGGATGGGGACGTGGGGAATGGGACGTTGGGAATGGGGACCGTTGGAATGGGACGTTGGAAATGGGACGTTGGTGAATGGGGACGTTGGAATCGGGGACACTGGGAATGGGGACGTGGGAATGGGGAGTGGGAATGGGGACGTTGGGATGGGCGACGTTGGAACGGGGACGTTGGAATGGGGACTAGTTGGGAACGGGGACGTTGGGATGGGGACGTTGGAATGGGGACGTTAGGGAACGGGAGACGTTTGGGATGGGACACTGGGAATGGGGACACTGGAATGGGGAACGTTTGGGAATGGGGACGTTGGGAATGGGAATCGTTGGGATGGGGAGTTGGGATGGGGACGTTGGGATGGGGACGTTGGGAATGGGGCGTTGGGAATGGGAACGTTGGGAATGGGGACGTGGAAATGGGGCGTTGGAAGGGGGAACGTTGGGATGGGGACGTTGGGAATGGGGACGTTGGGAATGGACGTTGGGAATGGGGACGTTGGAATGGGGGACGTGGAATGGGGACGTGGGAAGGGGACGTGGGAATGGGGACACCTGGGAATGGGGACATTGGGAATGGGACATTGGGAATGGGGACGTGGGGATGGGACGTTGGAAATGGGGACTTGGAAATGGGGACGTGGAATGGGGACACTGGAATCGGGGACAATTTGGGAATGGGGAACGTGGAAATGGGGACTGTGGGAATAGGGGACGTTGGGGATGGGGAACACTGGGATGGGGACCGTGGGGAATGGGACACTGGGGATCCGGGGACGTTGGAATGGGGACGTTGGAAGGGGACACTGGAATGGGGACACTGGGAAGGGGATTTGGAATGGGGACACTGGGAATGGGGAACTGGGAATGGGGACGTTGGGATGGGGACACTGGGAATGGGACACTGGGAATGGGGACACTGGAATGGGGACACTGGGAATGGGGACGTTGGGGATGGGACGTTTGGGAAATGGGCGACACTGGGAATGGGGACGTTGGGGATGGGGCACAGCTGGGAATGGGCGACGTTGGGGATGGGGACACTGGGAATGGGGACGTTTGGGGATGGGACGTTGGGGGATGGGACGTTGGGGAATGGGGACGTTGGGAATGGGGACGTTGGGAATGGGGACGTTGGGGATGGGGACGTTGGATGGGGACGTTGGGAATGGGGAACTGGGAATGGGGACAACTGGGAATGGGGACGTTGGCAATGGGGGGACACTGGGAATGGAACTGGAATGGGGACACTGGGGAATGGGCAGCATTGGGGATGGGGACGCTTGGAATGGGGACGTTGGAATGGGGGACGTTGGGAATAGGGGACGTTGGAATGGGGACGTTGGAATGGGAACGTTTGGGGAATGGGGGACACTGGGAATGGGGACAACTCGGGAATGGGACACTGGGAATGGGGACATGGGAATGGGGACAATGGGAAATGGGGACAATGGGAATGGGAAGTGGGAAATGGGGACGTGGATGGGGACGTGGAATGGGGGACGTTGGGAATGGGGAACTGGGAATTCGGGGACCGTTGGATGGACCGAGCCTGGGGATGAAGGAGGGGACACTGGAAGGGGAACATTGGATGGGGACCCTGGATGGGACAGGGACACTTGGGGAAGGAAACAGGGGACACTGGGCAGGGACAGGGGACACTGACAGGGATGGGGACATACTGGGAAGGGACAGGGGGACACTGGGCAGGGATGGGACACTGGGCAGGGATGGGGACAAGAGTAGAGTCTGGGAAGGGGATTGGGGACACTGGGAAGGAGGAGGTGGGGACAACTGGGCAAGGGATGGGGACACTGGGAAGGGGATGGGACACTGGGAAGAGGAGATGGGGAACAACTGGAAGGGGGAAGATGGGGACACTGGGAAGGGAATCAGGGGGACACTGGGAAGGGGAACAGGGGCACTTGGGCTAGGGAACAGGGGACACTGGAAGGACAGGGGGACACTGGGAAGGGGACACGGACACTGGGAAGGGACGGGGACACTGGAAGGGACAGAGGGACAACTGGGAAGGGACAAGGGGGACACTGGGAAGGGGACAGGGGACACTGGGAAGGGAAAAGGGGGACACCTGGAAGGGACGGGGACACTGGGCAGGGGACAGGGGACAACTGGGCAGGGACGGGACACTGGGAGGAGGAAGATGGGGACACTGGGCAGGGACAGGGGACACTGGGAAAGGGACAGGGGGACACTGGGAAGGGATGGGGACCAACTGGAAGGGACAGGGGGACACTGGGAAGGGGAACGAGGACAGGGTGCCCCAGAGGTGCCACCCCCGTGACCCACCGTGACCCTGGTGTGGACGAATGGCCAGCAGCTGGTGGCGAATGGTGGACACCAACGGGACCTCTGCAGCAGCCCCGGCGGTGGCCAGATGGTCCTGTCCCAAGGGCCAGGGCCAGCAGCTGGACAGTGGGCATAGACCAGAGCCCGGGGGGAAGGGACCAACCAGGCCAGGGCCTCGCCAGACAGGGACCGGGACGACGGCCAGAGAGAGGGACAGTGTCCAGTGAAGGGTCACCTGAGGGGCATTAGGGAACAATGGTCAAGTGAGGGTCACCTGAGTGGGACAGAAGGGGACAGTGTCAGTGAGGGGTCACCTGAGGGGACAGAGGGACAATGGTCAGTGAGGGGGTTCACCTGAGGGGACAGAGGGGACAATTGGTCAGCTGAAGGGTCCACCTGTGGGGACAGACGGGGACAATTTTAGTGTCGTGAGGGGTCACCTGTGGGGACAATGGTCAGTGAAGGGTCACTGTGGGGACAGAGGGGTCAGTGTCCAGTGAGGTGGTCACCTGAGGGGACAGGGACAGGGACAGGGACAGGGACCAGGGATGGGAAGGGGACAGGGAGCAGGGACAGGGAGCTGTGTCCAGTGGGGTTCTGATCCCAGATTTTGGGGTTCTGATCCCAGATTTTGGGGTGCTGATCCCAGATTTTGGGGTTCTGATCCCAGATTTTGGGATTCTTATTGCAGATTTTGGGGTGCTGATCCCAGATTTAGGGGTTCTGATCACAGATTTTGGGAACTGTCCCTCTCCATCCCCAGGTGCTGCTGGCAGTGCTGTCCCCGGCCGATGTCCGGCCCCTGGCCGCAGCGCTGTGTCCAGTGGGGTGCTGATCCCAGATTTTGGGGTTCTGATCCCAGATTTTGGGAACTGTCCCTCTCCATCCCCAGGTGCTGCTGTCGGTGCTGTCCCCGGCTGCTGGCCGCAGCGCTGTGTCCAGTGGGGTTCTGATTCCAGATTTTGGGGTTCTTATTGCGGATTTTGGGGTTCTTATTGCGGATTTTGGGGTGCTGATCCCCGATTTTGGGGTGCTGATCCCAGATTTTGGGAATTCCCCTGGAATTGTCCCTCTCCATCCCCAGGTGCTGCTGGCAGTGCTGTCCCCGGCCGATGTCCGGCCGCTGGCCGCAGCGCTGTGTCCAGCCCAGGGTTCTCCCAGATTTTGGGGTTCTTATCGCGGATTTTGGGGTTCTTATCGTGGATTTTGGGGTTTTGCCCCTGGAATTCAGGAATTTCCCCTGGAGCTGTCCCTGTGTGTCCCCAGGTGCTGCTGTCGGTGCTGTCCCCGGCCGATGTCCGGTCCGTGGCCGCAGCGCTGTGTCCGGCCCGGCCGCTGCGGGCGCGGCTGCTGCTGGACGAGGCGCTGGAGCAGCGCCGGGAGGGCCCCGGGGGCGGCGCGGGGTCCCTGGTGCTGCTGCTGGACAGGGTGAGAGCTGCCCTTCCTCCCCACCTCCCTTCCCTCAGCATCCTCATCCTCCTCCTTTTCCTCACTGCCTTTTCCTCCTCTTCTCCCTACTCCCACTTCCCTTTTCTTTTTTCCCCCTCTTCTTCCTTCTTTTCCCTTCTTCTTCCTCTTCCTTTTCCTCCTTCCTCCTCCTCTTCTCCCTACTCCCACTTCCCTTTTCTTTTTTCCCCCTCTTCTTCCTCCTTTTCCCTTCTTCTTCCTCTTCCTTTTCCTCCTTCCTCCTCCTCTTCTCCCTACTCCCACTTCCCTTTTCCTTTTCTTTTTTCTTCCTCCTCTTCCTCCTCCTTTTCCTTCTTCCTCCTCCTTTTCTTCCTCCTTTTCCTTTTTTCTCCTCCTTCTTCCTTCCCTTTCCTCTTCCTCCTCCTTTTCCTTCTCCTCCTCCTCTTCCTTTTCCTTCTTACTCCTCTTCTTCCTCCTCCTTTTCCCTTTTCCTCCTCCTTTCTCCTCTTTCCTCCTCTTCCTCCTTCTCTTCCTCCTTTTCCCCACTTTCTCTCCCTCCCCTTCCTCCTCCTCTTCTTCACCCCTCTCCTCCTTTTCCTCCTCCTCCTCCCCGTGCCCCTCACGCTGTCTCTGTCCCTGTCCCAGCACCTGCAGCGCCTCCCCTGGGAGAGCTCCGGGACGCTCCGGAACGTTCCGGTGACGCGGCTGCCGGGGCTGCGCTTCCTGCTGCGCTACGGGCTGGCACGGCAGGTACGGGGACACACCTGGGGACAGCTGGGAATTGGGACACATTCGACCCCTGGGATTGGTGGAAAGCACCCCTGCCGGGGCTGCCGCTTCCTGCTGAACTACGGGCTGGCACGGCACGGTACGGGGACAAGCAAATGCCTGGGGGATCACACATGCCTGGAATTGGGACACATTATCACTTGATGATCCCCACCTGGGATGGGCTTCACACAAATCATCGTGCCCCTCGCACCTGGGATTGTGAGGCTCACTCACACCCTGGGATTGGGCGACACACTCACTGGGAATTGCGGGGAACACACACCTTGGGATTGGGGACAGCACATCCTGCTGGGCTTAGTGTTTCCTGCCTGCGCCATGGGCTGGCACGGCAGGTAGCGTGGGACAGCTCACCTGGGGACAGCTTTGGGAACACACAACCTGGGGACAACCTGGACTGGGAGACACATCACTGCGGGAAGCACACACTCCACCACTGCACGGGGCTGCGCTTCCTGTTTAGGCGCTATCGTGGCTTGGCACAGGCAGGTACAGACCCCGTGGGGACAGCTGGCGACCATATCAACTGGGGGACAGGGACACAACATACGTTGCCTCCGCAACCTGGGAATCGGGCACACACTTTTGTAAAACACCTGGGACATGCCATCACACAGCCTGCTGGGCTGCGCTTTCCTGCTTCGCGGCTATGGGCTGGCACGGCACAGGTACAGGGACACACCTGGGATGGGGAAAATCCACCACACCTGCGGAAATTGGGACACACACACATAGTCCTGGGGACAGGGACACAACCTGGGATTAGGGGGACACACACCGGGGACCAGGGACACTCACCTGCGGATTGCGGGACACACACACCGCCGGGCTGCGCTTCGCTGCTGGCGCTATGGGCTGGCACGGCAGGTACAGACACAACCTGGGGACACCTGGGACACCCTGGGGACAGGGACACACACCTGGGGACAGGGGCACACCTGGGACAGGCACACACTACCTGGAGCACAACCTGGGGATGCACCTAGAACACCAACCAGGGGGGACAGGGACACCACATCCTGAAGGACACCACCTGGGGACAGGAAGACACATCCTGGGGAATAGGGCCTATACCTGGGGACACCTGGAATCTGGGACACACCTGCGGGACAGGGACACTACGCTTGGGACACCTGGGATGGGACACACCCCTGCCGGGGCTGCGCTTCCTGCTGTGCTAACGGGCTGCAACGGCAGGTACAGGAGCACATCACCTGGAAAACAGCACCTGGGGACAGCCTAGCGACACACCAGGGGAGGACAGGGACACACACCTGAGGACACACCTGGGACAGGAACAGCACACCTGGGGGAATAGGGATATACCTGGGGACACCTGGAACTCGGGACACAACCTTGGGACAGGGACATCACCTGGGGACACCTGGGATTGGGACACACACCCTGCCGGGGCTTGGCTCCTGCTGTGCTCTACGGGGGCTGGCACGGCAGGTACAGGGACACACACCTGAACACACCTGGGTAACACCTAGGACACCCAGGGGAGGACAAGGGACACACACCTGAGGACACCCTGGGACAGGAACATCACACCTGGGGAATAGGGATATACCTGGAACACCCTGGCACTGGGGACACAACCTGGGACAGGGCCACACCTGGGATCGACGGGACAAAATGTGGTTGTTGGGCTGATTTGGGTCCAGATTTTGGGGCTGATTTGGGAATCTGCTCTCACAGCTAGCCAGAGGGAACAAAAACTGGGGACAGGGCACACACCTGGATTGGGGGCACACCTGGGAAGGGACATACACTGGGATTGGGGGCTACACCTGCGGGACAGGGACAACCCTGGGATTGAGGGGCACACCTTGGGACCAGGCAGCACACAAGATACTCAATATTTCGTGATACCTGGGGACAGGGACACCACCTGGACTGGGGGACAGCTGGGGACACACCTGGGACTGGGGGCCAACACCTGGGGATTGGGGCACACCTGGGGAATCAGGGACGACATCTGGATTGCAGAAGGCACCCTGGGGGTCAGAGCAACCAAACACCTGGGGACACACCTTGGGATGGGGCACACCTGGGGAATAGGGACACATGCTGGGACAACCTGGGATTGGGGGCACACCTGGGATTGGGGGCACCACTGGGGACACAACCCTCGGTGCTCGTCCTCCAGGATTTTTGTGGGGTCCCTCACCCCCGGGCGTTTCCTCCTGCATAAGCACTCGGGGTCGCTGCTTGAGTCGGGGCGTGAAACCTCCCCAAAAAACGGCCTTCTATCCGTGCGAACCCACAGCGGGAACCGGGCGGCACCCGAGGAGAGGTCCGGGCCCTGGTTCGAGCAGGGCTTGCCACCCTTCGACCCCCCCTCGCTCCAGAGATACGCACAATCCCCCCCCCCCCTGCCAGTCGAGCCCCACCACCATAACCAGCCTACTCAACCGCCTGCCAAAAACTCCCTGGGATCCAAAAATCCCCTCCAGGACCAGCAAAAACCCCCCTGGAATCCCAAAAACTCCCTCGGGATCCCAAAACCTCTCCAGGAACCCCTCAAAAACCATCCCCTGGGATCCCAAAACCCCCTGGAATCCCAAAAATCCCCGACCAGGACGCCCAAAAACCCCCCCTTGGGATCCCAAAAGTCCCCACAAGGACCCTAAAACACCGTCCTGGGATCCCAAAATCCCTCCAGACCCCAAACCCCCCTGGAATCCAGAAATTAGTCTGCAGGACTATCCAAAAACACCCTCTGGGATTCTAAAGATCCCCTCCAGGCATCCAAAATCCCCCAGAACCCCAAAAATAACCCCCTGGGATATCCCAAAAATCCCCCAGAATCTCCCAAAACCCCCCCTGGAATCCCAAAAATATCCCAAGACGCCAAAAATCCCTTGGGATCGCAAAATTCCCAAATCCCAAAAATCCTCCCTCCAGGACCCAAAATCTCTCTGGGAAACCCCAAAACCCCTGCTCCTTTCTTTCTCCACTTATTGGGTGTCACCTGCAGCCCGAATCCTAACCTATTTTCCCTTTCCTCGCATCCCGATTTTCCTTTTGTGCCGGTTTTTTCCCCCAGTTTTTATCCCCATTTCCCAGCGAGCCCGGCTGGCCGCCGGGGTCTCAGGGGCGCGCGCCGACGCAGCAGCAGGCTGCAGGAGGCGCTGGGGAGACAGCGCGACCTCTACATGTAGAGAGAACCCCAAAACTGGCGGGATTTTTTGGCGGATTTTGGGGCTGGATTTGGGGCTGTTTTGCGGGATGAATTTGGGGTTGACATTTCAGGACAGTTTGGGTTGGATATTACGGGGGGTTTGGGGATGATTTGGGGTTGGCATTTTGGGGTATATCTTTGGGGGATTTGGGAGGCTGATTCTAGGGATTGGATTTTCAGGACATATTGGGGTTGGGATTTTGGGAGATTTTTGGGGCTTGAATTTGAGGTTGGGATTTTGGAGATATCTTGTGGGGACTTTTGGGGCCGATTTGGGTTGGGATATTGGGGATATCTTGGGGCCGATTTGGGGCCGATATGGGGTTTGGATTTGGGATATCTTGGGGGATTGGGGCCTGATTTTGGTGGATTTTGGGGGATATTTGGGGGGATTTTGGGCCGCGATTTGGGGTTGGATATTGGGGAATATCTTGGGGGCGATTTGGGCCTGATTTGGGGTTGGACTTTTTCAGGATATTTGGGGTTGGATATTGGGGGACGATTTGGCGCTGATGTTGGGGTTCGGATTTTGGGGGATATCCTTGCGGCGGAATTTGGGCCGCGATTTGGGCGTTGGATATTGGGGATATCTTGGGGGGCAATTTGGGCTGATTTGGTTGGATTTTTGGGGATACATCCATGGGGGCATTGGGGCGGATTTGGGGTTGGCTTTTGGGATAACTCTTGGGGGATTTGGGCTGGATTGGGGCTGGGATTTTTTGGGGATATCTTGCGGGGATTTGGGCTGATTAGGGTTGGATTTTGCGCGGATATCTTGGGGCGATTTGGCCAAATCTTGGGTTCTTGGATTTTGGGGAATATCTTGGGCGAATTTGGGGCTGATTTGGGGTTGGATTTTCACCCGGACATTTGGGGTTCTGGATATTTGGGAGGTATTCAGGCCGCTTGATTTGGGGGTTGGATTTTTTGAGGGATATCTTGGGGGCATTTGGGGCTTTGATTTTGGCGTTTGATTTTTGGGGATATCTTGGGGGATTGGGGCCGATTTGGGAGTTGGATTTTGGGGATCATCTGGGGGGGATTTGGGGCTGATTCTGGGGGTTGAAATTTTCAGGACATTTGGGGTGGATATGGGCAAAATGGATTCGGGCGCTGATTTGGGGTTGGAATTTGGGGATATCTTGGGGGATGTGGGGGTTGAATTTTAAAGTGACATTGTGGTTGGATATTGGGAGGATTCGGCTGGATTTTGGCGTTGGATTTGGGGATAATCTTGGGGGATTTGGGGTTGATTTTCAGGACATTTTGGGGGTTGGATATTGGGGATTTGGGGCTGATTTGGGGTTGGATTTGGGGAATATCTTGGGGGGATTTGGGGCTGATTTAAGGGTTTGGAATTTTGATATCTTGGCGGATTTTGGGGCTTGAGATTGGGGTTGGATTTATTGGGGAATTTGGGGCTGATAATGGGGTCTGGAACTTTTGGGGATCATTTGGGGCGCGGATTGTGGCTGATTTGAGGTGTCTGGTATCTGGGCGCACTATCTTATGGGAGGATTTGACCGATTTGGGGCTTGGAGTTTTGCGGATCTTGGGGGAATTTGGCTGATTTGGGGTTGTGATGAGGTCGCACGCACGCGGGCTACCGCGCAAAATTTGGGGTTGCGATTTTGGGCGATATCTTGGGCGGGATTCGATGGGGACTGCCTTGCGGGTTGAGATTACAGGAGGATATATCTTGGGGGATTTGGGGCTGCTTCTGGGGTTTGGATATTGGGAGGATTTGAGGGGCTGAATTTGGGGTTGGATTTGGGGGCTGATTAGGGTGGAGTTTTATGGGTTTGGATTGGGGAATTAGGGCTGAATTTGGGTCAGGTTTTGGGGCTGATTTTGGGTATTCTTTTTTTTCAGTACTCCCATTGCTGATTTGGGGGTCGGATTTGGGTACTTTTTTAAGCCGGTTTTTTTTGAGTGTTTCCCTCTGGTTTTTGGGGTTGGATTTGGGGCTGACTTTTGGGATCTGCTCCTAAGCTAATGCGGGCACGGGCGGGGGCACGCTGCTGATGGGCAGAGCTGGCACGGCTGGGTTGGGTCGGTTTTTGGGCTGATTTTTGGGTTGGTTTTGGGGCCCCCCCCCCCCCCCTGATTTGGGGCCTGATTTTGGGGGTCCGGTTTTGGGAGGCTGATTTGGCGGCTTGATTTTTGGGGTCCATGTCTCACAGCTAATGCCGGGCACGGGGCAAGGGGCACGGCTTCCTGGACGGGCAGAGCCTGGCACGGCTTGATTTTTGGGGTCGGTTTTTGGGGGGATCTGAATTTTGGGGGCTCAGTTTTAGGGCAGCGATTTGGGGCTGCATTTTGGGCGTCCATGACTCACAGCCTTATGGTCCTGGGTAATGCGGGCACGGGGTCATGGGGCATCGTAGGCTCCTGGAACAGGCAGAAGCACTCCTGGCCGACGGCTGGGGTTTGGGTGGGGTGGTATGCAGAGCGTTAGTTTGAGGAGGGGTATAATATGCTGACGAGGAGGTAAGATATTTATT
>NDFG01004197.1:0-14020 GCA_002167245.1 Sporophila hypoxantha
GATGCTATTCTGAAAGCGCTCCGCGCATGCTACAAACTAACCACGAGACAGCTGCCATCTGGAGTCTCTTTCCTTATTTGCGAGGAGATAGGAGCGCCATGAGGCTCTTAGGGTTTATCTGGTGAATCACATAGCACAAGACCATTTTATCGGTGAGTCCTGTTGAACGTGGGCGGTCTAACCATATGTTCCTGCACTCGGCTAATCATCAAGCACATCAGGCTGAAATACTTTACCCACGTAGAGAGTTTACGCATGGAGTGTTAATAAGTTAAGAGCCTCTTTGAGGACGCGCTCTCCGTTGTGAGTGCGATGTCTTATATGGAGAATGCCTTCCTTCTCCGTTATTTCCTTCTATCATATTTTGCTACCTCAGATTAGGCGAGTGCTTGAAAGCTTGACACATATCAAATGAGTAGGTGGTAGCTGTTGGGCTAGAATACTATGTCATGGTGTAAATATTATCTTGTTAAAGAGCTATGTATCTGTGAATGCTTATGAATAGCTTATGGACTCTATGACTATGAGTCAGTGAACTATTTGCGGATGGGTCAGTTTACTCTGCCAAATTATCGACATCCACCTTGTGTCTAAGCTAACCTAATATTTTTTGTCGCATTGCCCTTAAGCGATGCGGATGTTAGACTTGTTGTGAGTAGAATCGTGTCTTGTATAAATTTTCCTGCACCATGCTTACGCTTCGGTGCAATTCTATAAGCAGGCTGTAGACAGAATTGCAATATAAACAGTGAGAGAGCTAATAGGCTAGAGTCATAGATGGGGAGAGTCTCGACTCTTGCGCTTACAACAAAGCCATCGGATAGAGAGGGTGGATTTCGCACTATTATTAGCTGATGTAATAGTAAGAAATTGTAATTGAGCTATATGCTGTTGTTGCCTGTTCTTACATGCTTGTAATAGGTTGTTTGGCCAGTAGAATAATGAGATACAGAAAAATAGTTAAGATGGATAGTGTGCGTGGAGAGAGCACAGGTGACCAATGCTTCTCGACTCAAAAACGACATATACGAGTCCAAGTGAACGGAGAGTGTGGAGGAAAGTGGTCTCGTGCAGCACTGCTCGGCCAAAGCGCTAGATGGCACTCCAAGACCATGCTTGATCGTTGCAAAGCCTTGTCATACCATAAGTGTGTCACGTTGGATACACCCTCTCTCTCGTAGTGAGAGTAGGTCCTTGCAGCAGAACGAAAAATGATTAATACAGCGATTGCACAAGGAACTAAAGTACAAGTAGCTACCGCAGGAATGCATGAGAATGCACATGACCGAGTTACGCCGACAAGTGTGTGCAAAGTGATATGCCAAACTAACTCGAAGTCTCGTCTCATGCTCGTCGAATGAGGAAATTTCTATTATGAGGCTAAGTCTATACGATGTACTTATATTTGCTATTTTAAAGTTTGCTGTATAATTGCGATAAATGAGATTTGTGTATGACCATCTAGGTGTCCACGTCTCCCTCCTCCGACAGCTGGGTCAAGTTTCTAATATCAGTGCTGGTTGAGAATAACAGAATGTTCGTCGACTGGTGGCTCCTAACTCTTTGCTTCTTTTCCATCTTTCTCCTTCTATTGTGCTATCCCAAAGAATGGTTGCTACCTCTTTCCACTCAGTGTGTAATAAAGCAGGAAGGCTCAAGAATTTTTTTTCTTTTTTCATGCCCGATTCTTCGACTGGGGCTTCTGATTTTCTGTTTTCTTTATTTCCGCCCTGAACGTGCTTCTTAGAGTGAATATTGTTGACAAGGCATCTATGATCGCCGCGTTCAGCATTGCAATCGCATTCAGTTCTTATCTTGGCCAGGATGGCCCTTGATTCAAGGGCTGCCTACTAAACATCCGGAGCCTCGAAGTTGCTCGTTGCCTCTGCTGTGTTGCTCCCACAGTGTCTCTTCGCCCTAGCCCCGACACCTCTACGCAGCTCTCTCAAATAGGTTAGTAGTGCTGTCGAATGCTTAGGACCTCAAGGTTTAGGGCAAACTTGCCTTCTATAGGCCGTTCGTCTCAGACGTCTGGCGTCTTCTCCGCCTGGTCCTGGCACCTCGCTTATGTAGAGTCGGGAGATGCCCGTGGAGAGTCAGGCATGAATTAACACGACAATATCGCATTGCAACATGTCTATCTTTGCGCTTTATTTAGCAACTTTTGTCATATTTATGTCTCTTCTAGTACGACTTGTCTACAAACACCTGTGTAATGCTGTATCAGGTTAAGTGTCGTGTCTTCATTAGTGGGTGTACTTGTTCATGAGGACTCTGAGTTGCCACGTTCCAGGTGTGCGTGTTTCTTAGCTAATGTAGTCGCCGCTAAGATTAGACAGTTCTCAGTAGTCTAGTTTGGCATCTGCTCGGCCTATCCGTCGCTTCGACAGCTCAATGCTTATGTCTTGCTTTGTGTTATCTATTCGAGGACTTAACATGACCTCTTATCGTCTCTCTCGCAGATTCCGTACATGTCTTCAAATAACTTCTGTAACTCGCAGGCCAGCGGCTGATGCACATTCCTTGGTATTATGGCGCCATCTAGCAGACGCTGTTTCGGCAGAAATTTTCTACAATCGTCCCGCGTCGCAGTTTTGATATCTAGTGCCAGCACCACTATCCAACAATCACAAATACTATGTGCTCTCATACCCCAATAGGTTAGGAGGTAATAAAGGCCCAATATCATGATATTTTTCAAATAGTTCTTTAAAATAGGAGTCCATACCTGCGGGAGGGGTCCTCTTGGTTTACAAAAGCTCCTGCTCCCATGCGGTGGGTTGTCTTTCCAATCTACAATGAGAGAAATAATTAGAGAGACAAAAATACAGAGGATCTTAGTGTATCATGAAATCACAGCTTTCCTACACCATTTCTTATGCAGCAGTTACAAATGGAACTGCGAGGCAACTCTTCCTGGCTGCACACTCATAAGCACTTGCTCTCTCGCGACATACTCTCTTCACGCCTCAAGGCCGTTGCGCCCAGCTCACTCTAGCGTTGTCCTCCGTTCAGGCAATCTGATTCTTCCCGCTCTATTCATGCAAGTCATGCTAGTGGTTTCGTTTTGATCAACCACTTCACCTGTCTCGCGAAGTCACACAATGGACCACAATTTCAGCAGATCTTTGGTTAGACCAAGTTTGATTTCGACTCCGTGCAGCCCTAATATTTTATACCTTTCTCTCAGTTTTCTAGGCAATAGTGGACTTGACACTCCGTAGTTCATGCCAGCAACAGTGCGCAGCTAGTTACTGAAGATGTCGCTGCACTTCTATACGTGTAAGAGGCCCATGGAGTTAATCATTTAATTGGGGGTCCACGAGCCATTTACTACTCATGCTGGACCCAGCCATAGCGCCTGATCCTCAACGCCTTGGGATCTCTTTATGGATGGCATTCTTTGTGTTTGAATATCTAGAGTGTGATTGGTATTATATAATAAAGTCGTTTATTTTTCTAGTTTGATGTCTTGCAATTGTTTTTTTCTCGGGGCTTATATATCAGGTCTGAACACTTAGCTTACATGCGAGACTCGCTCATGAATTATTGTTATATATTGTTCTGTGTGTCCATGCTGAATAAAACTTCTTGCTACATAGACAATCTTTGACATCTAGATGTAGTGAGCTTATTCCATCTCCAATTGTAGATACGTGCTGCGAGTTTAAGATATTGGTCCTAAGATCTTTCCATATTGACCTCCAGAGCAACTGTGACAGAAAAATTCTATATATGTAGCGCTGATGTTGCTCATGTTAAGATTTTTCTCAGTTCCTAACAATACGTGCCGGATATCTTTTTTACAATTGTACCCTTTTCTGGTTACTAGAAGTCTCGTTAACTAATGCCTCTCAGATCCCACACATAGTCCTCCACAAGCTGTCCAAGAGCTCCCTTCTTGATCTATGAGCGCCCTATATACAAGGATCTAACTGTGGAGCCCCTGTCACCTTCATTGGAACCTTAGCAGTGTCACCATGTGTGCAGACTTAATTGAGCAGTTCATGGGCTCATTCGATTTGCTTCCACACGCGCTGACAGGCTTCCCTGGGCCGCTTCGGCATCTGCCCGTTCCACTCCCATGGCCATCACTTGGTCGGGCACAACACTCACGATCCGGCTGGGCTACACTTTCAGCTTCTAACTGCAAACCACGGTGGCCGGCGAGCGGTATCGTGAAGGCCGAAAAACTCTTTGCCGACTTCTTACAAGACAGTTTGTCACTTCTTCGTCTGTATTATTGATACAATAGAATGTCACCAGAATATGTGTGGTGCCTATACACTGGAGCCCACTGACTGACTGAGGCCATCGCTGGATCTGAGCGTTGAACAGATAAGCTTATCAAGCGACCTCTGCACTGATGGGATGTGGAATTATGACTCTGTGTGATGGTGGTTCGAAATGAATGAGAGAAGGACACATTCCTGCTCATGTGAGGGAAACTATGGCTGGGTTCTGCCTTACTTGATAGAGCAATACATTTGCTCTCTGCCACCGACGGCATAAGAATTGTTTCTGTAGGAATCACCTCCTGTGTACCTCGAACGTGCCAAAGCAGTTCAGGGCTGCAGCTGGAAAGAGGCATCACAACAGAACGGGGGGCTGGGAACTGCAGGGATAGATAGATGTTGTCTTGCTAAGTGTTAGGTCTGAAAAATGGGCTCTCTAATAATGGTTTGTGGTTATATATCTGACACACGGAAGGGATGAGAAAACCTCCATGGGCTACAGTGAAGCAAAGGGCCTGGCATGTGAACCATATAGGCTGACACCATGTACAAGGTATATCGCGCTGTCTAGTTGATAGAACGGTGGAGCTACGATAAAGCTGGTCCAGGCAGGCAAGCCCGTGGTGGTGGCGGGGGACAGATGAGGTTCACGGAAATAAATACTCATGGACATACATGATCTTAGAGGAGAATCTAGGATAGTGGGGAGGTAAGAAGTTAGACTATATGTTTCTCAGTTATAAGGACAAGAGGAATCGTTTTGATTTACAAAATCCTCCACAGTAAGCTGTTATATTTTGATACCAGGGATCACCAGGAGTAACCTCCTGGCTTTCATCRCGCGGRCGACCATCCCTTCGGTAACAACTCTCTTTTGCTGGATTTACTCCTAGATACATGCAATAATTTCCTGGTGCAGACCCTAACAATTCTAACTCTTGTGGTTCTGGTCCAGTAACATTAAGCCTCTCTGTAATGTTCCAAGCTGTGATCCCTTGGGGATGCCATATAGCTGGGTTTGAGTCACAGGTGTCTATACTGCCTATCTTACAAAAGGTCTCTCGATTAGCTGGAATGGGACTAGCTTGAGTCCAGCTATTAAACTCTTCAAAGGTGTCTAGGGGAACTCCAATAAGGCAAGTACGAAAAGGATCTGATGGCGTAGCAAGCGATAAGCAAAATGAATCTTGCCCTGTTTGATTAGCCCATGTTACCCATATATTCGCTCTGGGAAGAATAGGATGAATTCCAAAAACCACACCTATCAGTCCTGTCAGGACGATAAGCGTTTTCATCTTCTCTTCTTTTTCTTTTTAACCTCTGTCTTTCCTGATAAGAACCTTTGGCACCTTGCTATAACCTCGTCTAAAGCCTGGTCAGGGTCAATGTTCTTATCTAAGGGCCCTATCTTTCGGGATATCTTGTATCTCCATAAAAGGCCCAAATCAGGGTACCATGGAACAGTAGTACAACAGCGAGCAGATATTACCCTAGATCGAGATATTTTTTCACATCTACTTATCCAAGAMTCTATTCTCCATAAGCTCCACGCTAATACTTCTTGTTCTTTAGCCTCAAATAACAAGACTGCTTGTTGCCAATCTAAACCTGTGAATTGTTCTAGTGCAAGCCAAAAATCATCCCCTCGTATYTCGTCAGCTTTACAATAACCACACCACAAATAATCAACAACTCTTTGATCTTGCCAATAAACTTGATTACAACCCCCGCAGCAAAATGCAATATAGGCTTCACAACCTAGGGTCCCACAACCATAACAAGGTTGCATATATATAAAGTCCTGTGGATCTGGTCCTCGGTAACTATATTCGGCTATCCAATCAAACCAATATGCAGGCGGATTGTCCAGCGCTTCCCTAGCAACTTGACTGAATTCAGCCAGCCGTCTCAGTCGTGCTGGGAGGATCAGTGTTAACTTGTCCTGGATCCTCCGATGAGTGTCCCTGTCCAGCGCTCTCCACCGGGTGAACATCTAGCGCAGGACGTATCCACTTAGATGGAATCCARGTAGTACCTGTAGGGGTTGATATACACACATAACCTCTGCCCCAATATATCACCTCAGCAGGACCATCCCAAATACCAGTTTGTGGGTCTCGATAATGTACCCAAATCCTCTTCTTATTTTCCCGTTGTAACCTTTGTGACTCACTATGCCTAACTGCAGCAGGAGACTCTTCCTCTCCAAACACTGCCATAAGGTTCAATACATTACAAACACTTTCAATAGTCGTTCAATGCACCATCTACAATCTCTGTTGTGTTTGCTCAGGTCTGCTTCAATGTACCATTGGCTCTCTCAATTATAAGCCTGACCTGTCGGACGAAGTGAGGACAGCCCGTAGTTAAGATCATAATTCCAACTCTCAAAAAGTGATTTCACCTTGCGGCTAACGTAAGCAGGACCCATTATCAGTTTTTATTTTCTCGTGCAACGCCCATAAAACTGCAAAACAGCTTTGTTAAGATGCCTGATGACATGATTTGCTTTCTCACCTGCCTGTGCTGTAAGCGCCAAATATATTGCTATAAGTGTCTAGTATGTGACATGTACATATTTCATCCTCCCAAATTTCTGGCACATTGAGTTACGTCATTTGCCATAACTCATTCCTTTGTAAGCCGTCGTGGAGTTAACCCACACCCTAAGCCAACACCTTTGTTGTGGAAGCTGGCAGATCGGGACAAAGCTCGTTTTTTTTTTGCTTGAACGATGACTTTGCTCATTTTCAAGCTAATTTTACACTGTCTTGCCAATCCTCTAGCATTCTGGTGGAATTGTGCATGTATGTTGCGGGCTATTGTTAGCGTACTATCTACGCTCCCTGTCATGACTAATTTATCTGCTCTGGCGTTGCCCTCTCCTAGGCCAATATCCCATTTATGACTCCTGATGTGAATTATACAGTAGGGTGTTGTTCTTGTCATTAATGTTCTTTTTAATTGCATCAGTAATTCATATAGTCTTTTGTTTTGGACTTCTTTTATGGAAGCATCTTCGATTCGTTGTGCAACCCCAGCAACATAAAAAGAATCTGTTACTACGTTTAGAGGGCCTGTAAAAGTACCAACTGCCCAAACTACTGCAAACAATTCTAGAGTTTGCAAACTGTCCGTGGCTTCTGCCTCGAGGATCTTATGTCGCCATTGATCTTTTTCCTTCCAGGTAATCGCTGCTTTTCTAGACTTCTTCCCAGCGTCAGTAAACACAGTTGTGGCCTCCAAAATAGGCTGTTCCGCTCGTATGGGCTTCGTTATCCAGTCCCATTCTGATAACCATTGCATTGCTTTTGGAACTAACGGCCCTGTCTCGATTTTTGCACCAGCTCCCAGCAATGCTACTTGCAGTTCCTGAGAGTTTCCCAAAAACCAATTTAAAGTTTCAGTCTTAATTGGCAAATAAATGACACTTGGTTCTGTACCACTGACTTCAAGAATTCGGACCCTGCCTTTGCGTATTATTGCTGCTAACTGGTCAATTTTCGTGCTGATAGTTCTTTTAGCTTGCAATGGTGGCGACAACCATTCCAAAACCCTATGCTCCCCTGTTTTCTTTTCAACTTGTGTCAAAGCTCCCAATAAGTGATTGGGTGTATTCCAAACTGTCAACGTAATAGGGACATCTAGCAGTCTTCGAGAAACAAATCCTTTGTCAATACATCGGACTATTTCTTGCAACGTGTTCATCTGTTCTTTGGTCAATGTAACAGGTAAAGCAGGATCAGTGCCTTTCAACAATGGACGAAGAGCATCTAAAAGCGAATTTGGAATTCCTACTATAGGTTTTAACCATTGCAAATCACCTAAAAGCTTCTGTGCTTCATGCAAGGTCTTAATGTTCAATTGCAATTGTAATTTCTGAGGTCTGATCTTTTGATCTGTAATAGTCCAGCCCAAATATTTCCAGGGTGAGGTCAATTGTATCTTCTCTGTAGCTATCACCAGCGAGGCCTTGGAGAGTACTTCCCGAATGGTTTCAACCTGTTGAGATGTAAAAGGTTGCTGTTGTGCAAATAATATGTCATCCATATAATGGTAAATAATACAATCAGGCCATGTGAGTTTCTCAAGGGCTGTAGCGGCAGGGGCATTCAAACAAATATTAACTGACACAAATGATAGGCGAAGTTGGCGGCAAAAATTCCTTGTGGAGAAGAGAACACACCATTTCAAATCGACTTATCAGGATTCTCCCCTGTTGGATAAAGCAGGATAAAGAGGTGAATGCAAATCTTTATATCGTAATTCTTGCGGATGGAAGGGCTAATATTGTGAAAAAAAAACAAGTCCTTTAAATCAATAAGCAATAGCGGCCAATCTTTGGGTAATTATAAGCCTGGTTCGGGGGAAGGGGCTTATGGTATGTAATGCTTTCCCAATGGGTTCATTTCTGAGTTAATTGGGGACTGCTACTCAATATAGCAAAGGACGATTAATTTTCCCTGTTACTTCTTTCTGATAATTGACAAATATAGGTGTGTTCAACGGGACTGAAAGTTAGATAAACTTCAGAGTGGCCTGTGACAAATTTGCTCTCTTTACCAGATTGATGAGCCGTGAGGGAAAAGACTTTCCCCTTTTATAGGGCCATTGCTTAAACCATCACACCGTGTGTAATCTGTCTTCATGAGTGAGGGAAGATAGGGAATGTCCAAAGCAATTGGCAATTACCCCAAGGTGCTTCAATTGCGACAAATACAAGCACCTAAGCTAGGCAACGATTCTCTCACCGATCAGACACTCAACCGTTAGGGGGTAATGGAAACAATGGATAAAGTGGTTCACTATTGTTGCCATCTAATGTCGTACTCTGACTAGAGGTGTTTTAGTTAGCTACGTGAATCACTACCCTGTCACTGTGTCTGAAGATGGGTCGAGGGCCAATGTGAGGGGCCACAATCTGAGGCGGACACAATGCTAGAAATCAGCTTCCTGGTTGATCCAATAGTCCCCAAAGTTCTATGTGTCATTGCTAGAGAATTTGTACCCGTTCTTTGGTCGAGTATGAAGATTCCCAATGGTGGAGCCATAGTTAACCAGGCCAGAGAAGCCAAATCCGCTGCCATGCCATCGCTATTGCCAGTTCCTTATAAGGGTTGTGTAAGTCCATCTCTGTAAATTGTTGGCAGGGTGAATAAGACCTGAGCAATTCGAGCGTCCCTTGTTATTAGCTTCTAAGCTGGTGGAAAAGGTGTAATAGAGCACATCCTGAGATCTCTCCTTTCATAGTCTGAATCAAATCAACTCCAGGTAATACAAACATCCCATAATAGAGTTGCATTGTTCTCTAACATAATGCTCTCGTAATAGTCATTCCTCTTAATTATAAAAATAGGTACCATTGGAAATTCCAGTAGGGATTTGACAGGCGAATCGTCATCAGCGTAAGTAGTATACTGAGGCTGCCAAGTCGAGATCCCAAGCTTGCTGAGTGGCGGGTTGGAGACATGAGGTGGCGCTGATGCTGCACGAGGTGGCGCTGATGCTGCGGGCGAGCTACTATGAATTTAATTCTCGCGACGCAGGAACCCCCCCTGCTGGCGCGCTGCATATTTTCCAGTTTCCCGAAAACGGCTGTCGGCATGCATGCAGTAGTTATGGGTACTGGAATTGACAGTATTTATGGCACCAAAAAACTCCTCCAGACTCTGCATTGGATCCGGCGGCATATGTGTCCACTGCAGGCCAATCGGTAACATTTTTGCCGCGGAAGACGGTCCTCGTTCCTTCCACTGTGATGGTATGCCAAAAGGGTGTCTCGCCAGTTGGAAGCCCGAAAAGCGGCGGACAAAAGAGCAGCTAGACTTGATTTCTGACAAAGATATAGACATCCGGCATTAGAGCTTCTGTAAAATCCTAGCCCTAATTCTTTTATAGCTTCTACTAAAAAGGCCTGAGCCCCGGTTGGCTGAAGGGCCATCCTTTCTAATGCCTCCTCTATTGTCCAATTGGCTCCTAATGTAGCTAATACCCTCTTAGTTGCCTCATTACTATTTTGCAATGCACATTGTTTCAGCAAAGCCCCTTTCATGTAGTCTGCCACTCCTGCTTTCTCTATCGCTGCTGCAGCTTTATCTATAAAACTTCCAAAAGACTCATCTCGTCCCTGTTTGATTCCCATATACATAGGCACTCCTGAAGTATCTTTAACCCTATCAATCGCTGCCCTTACTAGCCGCATAGCTTCTCTGATTTTATCTGCACCTAAGATCATTTGAGCTTCAGTACGCAGGTATGCTCCCAGCCCTATAAGCTCATCTATTGTAACCCCATGCAGTGGATCTCCTTGAGCGCGCTGCGTTGCAACTGATTCATTAACTGTAGCTTGCCAGTGTGCATTAAACAATAATTGCTGATGCTGTGTGAATATCAATTTTGCTATACCACGTAAATCATTGGGGACTAACAATAATGTGTTAAAAATATAATCTAATATTTGTTTTGTGGGTTCACTTTTGAATCCAAATTGACTTACAGTTTGCCTTAGCTGAGTTAATATTTTCCAATCCAGTGGTGTATAGTCTGCCTGTTGATTTATTACCTGCCCATTCTGATCATAAACGGGAGTAAAGGTCACCGGGCAAGCCAGATCGCCAGCCGCCTCCAGGAGGACTTGGTCCCCACTCTCCATGCCTTCTCTGGCTACAGCAGCCCAGGTCTCTCTTCTCTGCCTTGCCATCTCCTCCCATAGGTCATTTACTGCCCCTGGGATAGGATCCGGATCTGCAGTTTTGAGGACCTGTCGCTTGCCTGCTGATATTTTAGGCGGAGGCTGGAGTTTTAAAGGAACCTCTGACGATTTCAGTTTATCATCGTCCTCCCCCAGTGGAGGGGCAGTAGGCTCACACAGAGTTTCATCAGCTGGCTCCCAATTACTTTTACTTGGGGCTGGCAATAATATCTTAGTAACTCCTGGTGCTAAAGGCTCTCCTTCCTGACCATAACCTAAATTTCTTTTGTGAGCTTCTATCGCTTTTTCTGCTGCTTTTTTCTCAACTACTTGCTGTAGCATAGCATTATGTATTAGTTTCCAAAGCTTCCCTAGTTTCTTTGCGGTTTTATCATCCTCTAACACAGCCTCCCATAATTTATCACCCAATAAACGCCATTCACTTAATTCGTGTACTGAATGCGGATTAGCAAAAAGCCCTTTTGCATAGCCCCATGCTAAAAGCCCTGGCACTTCTTTTCGTAAATCTAATCCCTTTTCTTCAACCCCCCGTTTTTCTAACTGTGTAATAAATAAATCATATGCCACTTGCCTATCCATTATACGTCAGCGCTGTTGCAGCTCTTCAGGCTCCCGGTGGCACGTATGGCTCAGAACCACCGATGTGATCTCTGAGGGCGCCTTTCCTGTTCCCGTGTTGTTGAGGCACTGTCCTGGCTGCGATCAGGACCCAACTCGTACTTCACCGACCGTGGCGTGTCCTCCCCCGGTTTCTTTTCGAAGAATCGGGAGTCGGGGTCACCATTTGTCGGAGAAGGGAGACGGGACACCATATGGTCGTCCAACAAATCTCGTTTATTCGCAATTATACATCAGCAAGTAAATACAACTAGTTATATTTAGCTGGCATAAAGTTAATGCAAAAATACACGTAGTCATTCAGTTAATCAAATGGTGTAATCTAGACATACCAATTTTCGTCAACATTAGGAGCGCTTGCTTAGGCTTGGCGATATGATGCCTTAACTGCATTCCCTTCGCGGAATTCGCTAGCTCGAATACTTGCTTTATGATTTCCTTTTTTAGCAATCCTGTTATCACTACATTTTTCTTTGCTGAGAACTTTCCTGCATATCCTACACGTCATAGACGTCAAAGTACCTTCAAGTGTACCCAACTTGCTCTACGTTCAGCTTTCCATACCGATCAAGCAGCTGGTCTTGGCCTCTAGCTTGCAGAGCCAGTCCTGCACTAACACTCTCCACATCTGATGGTGGGAGAGGCTCGTTTGTCCTGTTTTGCATCCCCAGTTCCTGGTCTAGATGTCCTCCGGCTGTCCAAAAGTCAGGACGCCAAGGGGATCATCGCCCCTCCTGCACTGACCCTGGCACTGGCTCCGGGCTCAGCTTTCCTCCCTCAATCCCACTTCAGAGCTTCACTCTGAGCGGGAAGGTGGTCAGTGATCCACGAGCACGCACAACCCCAGGGATTGAGGTAGATGGTTTTATGTTGGTATTCTGGGAATGGGATTTTTCTCTGGCATTAGAGATGCCAGGCACACCATGGTGATTTCTGCCCTCTTTCTCAGCAGAGTTTGGGTATTTGTCGTCCAGTGCTGTTGCAACAGCTACCACCAAGATGGAGCCTGAGCCCTTTCAATATGTAACACTTAGCCCCAGCTTCCCAGTGTCCTTTCTGAGGGGAAGAAGGAGAAAAGTCCATGTGTGGCACCCCTTGGCTGCCCTGGGGCTCCGCTGCTCCTGGCAGCTTGCAGCGTGTCCGGCATACCAGCCAGCTCTCAGTGGGGCTGGGCCTTGCTCAAGGCCCCACAGTCCCTGTTCAGTGGCCCACTCCCCTCTGGGCTCACGTCGGCGCCCTGTGGGGCTGCTGAAGGCTCAGCGGCTGCTTGGCTGAGCACTCCCAGCTCTGGCAGCTCCTGACTCATACCGCCAGGGATCGGTGGTCCCGCAGCCCCCGGTCGGGCACTGTGCTGTCTCTCCAATAACGGGGGCCTCTGGTCCCTCGGTTGGGGTGGCCATGGCACCTGCTGCTCCTACACCTCAGCATTCACCGAGCCCCACAGCAAAGAAGGGTCCTCTGGGAGCCACAAGGCAAGGGATCCAACTGCTGGACCAATTCCCTCGGTCTCCAACAGCAGCCTCTCACGCAAAGTCCTTTGGGCTCCCCAAGAACATCCTTGTCTACCTTACTTGAGCTGGATCATATTTGCCAGGGGAGGGCACCAGAGGGCCTCTGGGCCAGTCGCTCACGGCGCTTGTTTTCTGTCCATCCTATTTTCAGACCCAAGTCGTATGCAACTTCAGCTGCTGATGTGCTTAGAGCCTGAGTGGCAGCCCTCAGCCAGAGACTGAGCTTACAGGACAAACCCTGGGCATTATGTGACTGAACACCATCACTTTTAGTTAGGCTAAAAAAATATGATGACCAGGTGCTTCTGCAGCTGTTAACACAAATAAACAGCGTGCATTTGGAGAACTTTTCACATAATCTGTGGCAGTTACCTGTAGGCCACAATTTCTCCCACTCATGAGAAAAGCAAGGCAATGTTAACTTCCCAGAATATTTGCTGGGTATCTCACATTCTCTGAATAGAGTGGAAAGGAAAAAAACAATTCCGTATCATTTGCCTGTGCCTGTCGTTTGTGCAAAAGTAGAATGCAATATAAGAATTTTTCCTCAAAGTCATGGCGTTTTTGTTTCTCTCGCCAAATCAGGAGCCAAGTGTGGTGTATGAAGTGCTCTGTTGGGATCTGTTGGATGACAGTTATGAGATTCTCTGGCACAGTTGGAAAGCAGTTGGTGTCTATGATTTGAGTGCTGGGCAATGATTCAGTTAGAAGTGTAATGTGTTATAATCTAACTCAATAGAATAATTAAAGTATAATAAAGTAAATTAATTAGCCTTTTGATTCAATGGAGTCCTCCTCATACATTTCCCCCATTGTCGGGGCCATCTCAGAGCCGACTATAGTTAACACGGTATAAGCAAGAAATGTTAATAATTTTTAAGCAAATTATTACAAACTGCATTTAATATGAGGCTTGTAGGATATTTTAGCGGGAAACCCTCCAA
>NDFG01004201.1:0-10587 GCA_002167245.1 Sporophila hypoxantha
CCCGCCGTGTCCCGCGTGTCCCCGGCCCGCAGGCGGTTCTGCTCTGTGCTGCGCTGCAGCTGCGACAGCCGCCCAGCCAGCCCGGCCAGCCCGGCCCCCATGGCCACCACGTTCTTCTCAGCTGGCCCGAGGACGGCCTCGATCTGCGGGCACAGGGAGCCCCGTTACGATGGAGTCCCACCCAAAGGCTCCCTGTGCCAGCCCTGCTGGCTGAAGGACACAGACGGGGCCCAGGGAGGCCGCCAGGGTCCCTCACCTCCTCCACACGCTCCCGGATGAAGCGCAGCGAGGAGCCCGAGCCCCTGAGGGCCCCCTGCGCCTCCAGCAGCACCGTGTTGGCTCGCTGCAGGCTCCCCAGCACCTCCTCCACGCTGCCCTCCACGGCYTTCGCCCGGTTCCTGCAGAGATGGGAAGCAGCCAGGAGTGAGGGTGGAAAAGGGCAAAGACTCGGAGTCCAGGGCACAGAGGTAAAATCAGGGAGCTTGGGAAGCAGGAGAGGATTGCTGCTGGGAAGGTCGCAAGGTCCCACCACCAAAACCCACACATCTGGACTCCAGCAGGTCTCCWTATGAGAGGAACATCAGTTCCACTTCACAGCCTCAAGCGGAAGAGACAAACTAAGAAGGGGAGATAAATGCCTTCCTTCAAACTAGTCCAAAACGTTTATTTCGTGGTGCARGACAAGGTGTCCAAGGGAAAGCAATAACCACGGYAGCAGCCCCAATGAACAGTTTACTMCTCACAGTGGGACTGCTCGGGCTGGGTGACAGAGCCCTGGAGAAAGCCAGGCTCCCRTGTCTCATCACTTCCAGCAGGTTAAGCAGGTGTCAGACACTGCCAAGGAGTGTACAGATTTATCCTGCTGACCTTCCCGCTGGGGTATTGCTGCAAGTCAACTTGTGACAAAGCAGATGCTCCAAATTGGCAAGGACACCCTGTAATTACTTTTTAAGGGACCGTGGAATATTTGTCCCAACTTTCACCCAGAAAACAAATAGCCCATTAACTCTCCCCATGCTCTSTTGTGCAATTAGGATGTAGGTCACCAATATCAGCTAATACCAGGGCAACGCTGTSATCTCCCAGCACAGGCACTCGAGATAAGAGCAAAGCCTCCCCTGCTTTCCATAAAGCCTTTCTTGTCCTGGAATCTATAACAGGATCTATTCTGGGGAGATTTATTCGCACTGGGGCCCCGGGAGGTGTCTGGAGATTGCAGACTCATTCTTTTAGGCACTGGATGGACACAGAGGATCCTGGCCTAGAACTTCAGATTGTGCAAGTCAGGACAGCTTGGGCAGAGCAAGATTTGAGCCCAGCTGAGAACCACGAGTTGCAGCCCAGCCAAGGGACCCTCGGCTGGCAATGGCTTGAACCCCCACCCACCTGGCCTGCTCTGCCTCCTGCTGCAGCCTCTTGGCCCTGGCGATGTCCTCGGCCGTCTGGGCAAGGATGTCCTCGGGGCACTGCAGCTCCGCTGCCAGCTTCTGGATCTCGCTCATCCTCCTCCGGACTGCAGCAGCGTCCGTGGGGAGGCGCAGGGACAGAACTGACTCACTGATCTCCTGGATGGAGGCTGGATCCGTGTCCTTGTCTGCAGAGCAGGCAGACAGACAGCGCCAGGGAAGGTGGGAGTGCGAACGCAAGGGAGGAGGAGGGCAGACACCCATGCACGTCTCACACACATCTCCTCATTCCAGACAGCCTCCAGCATCCCTTCTGAACCCATCTCCTTGAATTCCACGCACTTCTCATTCACACCAGCAAAACTTTCAGGAAACAGCTGAACAGTGATGGCTTGATTTTGGCAATGCTCGTGACACCATGGCTGAGCTGAAATTGATGCCTTGAGTTTGGCAATGCTGACGACCAGGTGGAAGCTGAAATGATGCCTTGAGTTTGCAATGCTAACAACCAATGGTGAGCCCAGATCAAGCAGTCCACCACTGAGCAATGAGTGGTGTGTTTCAAGTACAAGCCTTTTTCATTCACAAATACAAGTTAATACCATTCAGAAGCAGGCATTATATGGAGGGGTAGTGCCCAAGGGACATTAGCCCAAGCGATTAGCTCAAAATATCTTCACGTCATTCATTAAACACCAGCAGTCAGCAAATGACCTGATTTTCTATTTCAATCTAATGCTCAGGAGGCTCATTATGTTATTACATTATCTGTCTGTTGAACAATAAGTCATCCCATCAGTTTGTAGGACAATAAGATCCTCATAATTAACAGCTGCTCCAGAAGAAGGTCCATCTGTCTGTCTGTCTGCATCAGTGAGTGTGGCCAGAAAACCTCAGTGCATTCAGGTCACTGCTGCTCTGCAAACCCCCATCCCTGGAGCACCCAGGGAACACACTGGACAGTGACAACTCAGTGCTCTGGGCCTGGTGACAAGGTGGTGACACAGCTTGGGACTGTGACCTTGAGGGACGTGTTGCTGAACCCAGTGATTTCTGTGACCAACTCCATCAGCAGCAGCTGTGCACATGCTAGGAGCAAAGGCTGAGCCCTGCCATGGGTAGCTGCCATGCAGGGGCAGGCTGCAAGCCCTGCCAGCCAGCCCATGCCCTGTAACCTGCCATGCAGGAGGCAGGCTGCAGCCTCTGCTCAGCCCCGCACCTGAACCTGCCAGGAAGAGCGCGCAGGCGCTGCAAGAGCTGCGTGCCCGCATCTCACGTCCCCCTGGAGCTGTGCCCTGCTGATGCACCCAGCTTGCTCTGCCAGCCGCCGCGTGCTGCTCTGGAGTCTCACTGGCCGACAGCTCTGTCCTCTGGATCTGCATCACGAATATTCCATCCAACTGCTTTGGGCTCTGGCTCGCCTTCCAAGGCCCACATGCCCATGGCCTGGGACTCAAAGGGCAAGCGAATGCTATTAATGCATATAAAGATGCCAGCTATTTACCCTGTTTCTCACTTATGCCAGCATTCCATTCAATAGGGCTGTAAAAGGTACAAATGACTGAGGGTTGGGCTCCACAAAAGGATGCTCTCAAAGAGAGGCGACACCATTTAAGATTTTAAAAACACCTTTGATATCATGCATTTTGAATCGATCTTTGAGGAATCCTACACTTTCTCTCTTTGCAAGGCAAAACATAGAAGCTGCAAGATGCATAACCCATGAATCTCTCTCTGGTTGCAATCAAAACCTGCAAATTCTGATGAGTTATCCATATTCCCAGCCGTCTCTCTGCCAACACTTGATCACAACCCAGGAGGGACGAGAGAGTTCCCTTTGTGCTCTGTCCAGCGCCTTCACGTGGGAGGATAGGCAGAGACCCACACACAGCAGGTAGCCTCCCAATCCAGGAATTCCTGGGTTTCTGAAGCTGCCCAAGAGGTAGCTAAGCCCCGAGCAGAGGTTGAGTGAAGTATTCCCCTCTCTGCTGTGTAGCAGAGGTTCAAGCAGGGACGGGCAGTGCCCACACTCACCAGCTGCTGCCGTGCCCCGCTATGCCGGCGCTCAGCCTGCTGAACTTCCTTGGCCGCCCCGACCGGTCGCAGCCAGGGCCGACTGGCCAGTCGGAACAACGAGCACGTGGCAGGGCTGGCCGCCCCGCAGACATGAGCTGTGTCCCGGAGGCACGCAAGCCCTGGCAGCGGGCAGGGGTGCACGGTCTCCGCTCGGGGCCCTCGTCACACTCTGGGCAGGGCGAGAAGAGCGGCTTGTGGCAGTGCCCGGATCTGGACGCACCTCGGTGCAGTGGGGAGGCAATACTCAGTCCCCGCAAGGAAATGGGCAACCCCTGCAAGCGAGCTGGGACTCTGCTGATCTGTGCGGGCAGGTAGCTGTGTGGGCACGGTGGACAGGAGTCGCAACGGGCTGGCACTTGACACAGGTGCACAGCCCTAAAGCGGCTGGAGATGTGACCATCAGAGCTGGATGCCCACACTGATGCCAGTGGCACGTGCGCGCACGCATGGCATCACCAGCCTGAGCTGCAAGCAACGAAACAGGAGCAAGCCCACAGTGGCTCCTATGGGTAAACAGCACATCTTTGTGTGAGCAAAGCTGGTGTCAGAACCAGCCCTCTGCCCGTGTTTGTTTGGGGGAGAGACTGCACCTGAGAGCAGCCCCTGGGCTAGCAGCCAGCAAGAAGTAGCTCTGACTACTGGCAGAGCTGCCCAAGGCTCACAGTTGCAGAGGCACCTGCAAACGTGCCCAGCCAGCCCAGGCTGTGAGGCCTCAAGAACGTGCTGGTGCCCACAGCAGCAGAGAGGGGAGGCTGAGGCTCGCCCCAGCAACAGACACCGGAAATTAGGTCTCATGGCAATTAACAGAAGCGGTGAGGAGAAATACGAGAAACCTCAAGCCAGAAATTAAGGGGGTCTTGGAGATACAAGAAGTGACGTGAGAGAGGGGTCCCTGCAGGGAAAAGGACAGGTGGAGAGGGGGTGGAGGCGAACTGTGGAGGATCTCTGCGATCACCTTGCAGGGGATGCTCAGCCAGCTCTCCAGCCGAAGTCTGTCTGGACAGAGCTTTTGTCCTGCCGTGCCTGAGGAGAGGAAGCAGGGGCATGCAGGGTATGGGATCCTGAGTCTCTGCAGGGCCCCCTCGGGACACCAGACACAGCGTTGGCGCAAGTCAAAAACTCGTCTTGGCACTTTCACCGGTTGAATGACAGGGCTGAACGTGTGTGGCCCGAGGCCAGCTCTCCCTTTCAGGGGCACCTAGCTAGCCCGGCCGTGTCCCTGGACCAGGGCCCCATGCAAGCCCCTCGGCATCTGCGCGGCTCTGCCATGCCTGGGCCAGCACCCGGGGTCCTCCCTGGCCAGGCTGCACCGCGCTGCTAGACAGCTGCGGTGGGTGTCAGAGGCGGTGAGATTGATCGTCGAGGCTCCTGCGGGGTGAATCAATGGTCGACAAAAGAGCACAGACTGTGACTCTACAATGCCAGACACAGCCCCTCCGGAGTGCAGCTGCCCCTGCTGATGCGCTGGATTCCTGCACAGGAGAGGTGGCAGAGTTTGTCACCAAAGGCATCATAATAAGATACACCTCGTTGGTTTCCACAAAACACCTTCCACAGCCATTCCCAGAAGTTCCTCCATGAAGGACTGAAATTCGGAGGGCATAGAAGAAACTAAACTTGCAGCCTATACCAGTTGCACACCCGCTGGATCCTGGCCTTTGCAGGGGCAGTTTCTGGAGCTGCAGCTGCCAGATCCCTCAGCCCAGCCAGGCCTGGAGTGTGTGGGCCAACAGGCGCCACATTGCTCGAGCAACAGGGCCTGTAAGGTGAGCTGCAGGAAATCGGAGTTACACTGTGCAGGGAAGAAGTGATCCGTACAGGAATTCCACGGATCGTGCCACGGCCACTGAGTGCTATCCAGTCCATAGTTGTGCGTGTTGTCAGGATGGGTCGCGCAAGCAGCGAGCACTGGAGGAGAAGGAGCACTGAGAGTCAGGACTGCTATGAGAATTGACTAGCAGAAGAGCACAGCATCGTCACAGGGCTTGATAGCTCTATAGCTCTCTGACCCCGGAGCCTGAGCAGTAGCAAGCACGATGCCCTTACCCCCACCCCTTTCCATCCCCATCTGTCGTTTGCATCTACTCATTCTGTGTGCCTTCAATGAATTGATGGCAGTGCCATCGCCTTCTCCCACAGGGCTGTCACCGCTATTCTCCAGCACCTTGCTCGCTAGGCAGCAGAGTTCGTGCTGGGGGACAGACGCAGAATGGAGATGCCCAAGCCCAAACCAGAGCAACAGGCCTCGGCTCAAGAGTTCAAAGCCCGCGGCACTGGGCCGAGTGCTGCGTGGGTAGCACCCCTCACTGCAAGAGGAATGATTGTTTTGTTCTGAAGGCTGGACAGCATGTGTAAAATCCGCTACGCATTCACACCAGCAGAAAAGGAAATAACATAAACCGTCTGGCGTCTACTGATGAGTCGGGTAAATTAATGGGAACTGCAAATGAGAGGATGTTGAGGACTGCAGAGCCTATACACCTGACAGTCTCGTGCTGAGGCTGCTTTAAACTGGGTCTTCTGCTGCGATACTGGCAGCATTCAGGTGGACAAACAGCTTGCTGCTTGAGGTTCTTCAGCGTCCCCTCTCTCGACATGAGACGGCAGTTGTCACCCAGAATATGACGGCTGTGCGGGATTAATGCTCGGACCTGCTCCTGGCAGAGAACGAAAACAAAACGGGAGATGGTGGAGAGAAGAAGCAGACAGAGAGACAGGTGCTGAGAGGGCATCCTGGTGCTGGGGGCACTGGCCAGCAACTGGCATAAGGGTCACTCTGGACTCTCAGAGACAGCGCAGAGGACACACCAGAGCCTCGCAGCGTTTGCAGAGATGGGAGCTTGGGTAGCAATGTGCCCATCCACAGGCAGAGCTGTGCCCATGCAGGGAGCTAGGAATGATGGAATGGTGCCCTGGGAGTCACTCCTGTCAGCCCTTGAACGTGCCACGCTGCGCAGACCCTGGAGGTAGCGCCACCATTGCAGGCTCTGGGGCGCACCATGCAGCCTGAATGCCACCATGCAGCCCGTGGAGAGTGCCACCCCGCAGCCTTCCGAAATCCACAATCATGCCCTGGGGAGTGCCAACCAATGCTAGCCTCTGGGAGTGCCACCATTGCCAGCTGCCCACCTGCTCCCTCCTTCCTTGGGTAATTGTGCACAGGAAAAGGCACTGTCGGAAAGTGGGATACAGAATCAAGAACGTGGGAGAACAGGACTGGCAACACAGTCGAGGCAGCGAGGAATCAAGGCATACAAACGTGTAGTGGAAAGTGCTGCTCTGCTGCTTCCTCTGCTCCTCTGTGGTAGCAGCAGAGACAAACAGGCCCATCAAAGCGGACAGGCGAACACAAAGTCTAGAAATGACAAGCAGGCTACATGAGGAGAAACCTCAGCAGCTCCCTTCTGGATCTAGAACGCTGCATTCCCAACGGGCAGCTCCCATCCCCTCACCTGATAGGGCAGCCGAGCGCGCTGCCCGCCTGTGCCACGGCTCGCTGGGTGCCAAGCGGGTAGGTGCACCGAGGACTGTCCCAGGCCTGCTTGAGTGTCATGTGCCGCCTGAGAGGCGGCGTGGCCGAGCTGGGAGCCCCCATCCGTGCCCCGCGAGGCTCAGCCGCAGCCGTGGCGTTGGCCAGCTGCCGGCCTGCGGCCGAGAGGCCTGGAACTAACAGCGAAGGAGACGAGATTTCCCATGCGTTGATCAGGTCGCTCGTGCCCTGAGCAGCACGAGGTGTGTGCATTTTGGACGATGGCTGGCAGCCAGGCTGGGCGCATGTCAGGTGGCCGCGGCTGGCAGCGAGGATCCGCAGCGCTGCCCGGTGACCCGGCACGCCGATCACGGCACGGCACCGTGCACAGGTCTCACAGCCACGCGCTCCTCTCAGTGCTCCTGGAAGTCAACAGTCAACTCTCTGGGAGCAGGAGAGTGGAGGGAGACGAAGGTGGTGTGATGAATCAACTTATTATACGCTGTATGAAATCAGGCCTTCCTTCATTAGGGCAATGAGTCCAAACCAAGCTGAGATCCATCTAACCCTCCTGCTGCACAGGCAGAAGATACACGTGTGCAGAGCACCCCAAGCCCCAGGGCTGGCACGTAGGCGAGAGAATCTGGGCAGGCCCCCAGCCCCAGAGCTGCAAAAGGCCCCTGACCTCTAACCCATGTGGCTCAGCCCGAGGGGTGCCCAGGCTCTCCCTCCAAGGCGGCTGTGGAGTTTGGCATAGTGGCATTAGGGTAATGTGTAAATGTGCTGCCATCTCTCACCCCAAGGGAACCGCTACATGTGCACCCTCCCCGTGCATCCCTATAGTGCCGGGCACGGTGCACTGCTTGCTGCCCAACGGACCGAGCACGTCTGTCTGTGGAAGACAGTCCCCTTGCGATCACGGCACTGTTCCTGTGACTGAGAGGGCAGCATCTTGCAGGGCACGCCTGGCACGACTCTACCCATCCTGCTCTCACCAAAACCCACCCATGGTACTATTTTCCCTACTCAGTCTGTGCCCAGGCTGTGCCCGTAGGCTGCCTCCTTGCCAGGCGCAAAGCTGCTGGCACAGGCATCCAAACAGGCTCCAAACAGCCCTAGCATCCAACAGGAAAGTGCTCAGCCTTGTTTTCAAATAACAAAGCAATCGCCCACGAGCAGCTGCTTGAACATCTCAGGTCCTCCTCCCCACATCTGAGCTCATTTGGAAACCTATCTTAGCTCTAGTAATTTGTCTATGGTTTTGGGGTTTTTAATTAACTTTAATTTTCCCAGTGCCTCTTAAGCCTGAAGTGGATCAGCCATTGCTTTTCATTGACAAATGATTCTAAATAAATTATTACTTCCCTCGCCTGGATGAAGATGTCTATTTAGGACTTCTCTGATAAATATGAGGTCTTGTTTATAAGTGACTGTAATCTGCTCAATTAATACACTTTCTCTTCATTTTTCCTGAAAGTCGTCATCGGTGTTTTCTAAAAGAATTAGGAGAAGGAAAAAGGAGTGGGATGCAATGGGGAAACACATGACGCAGTTTTTGTGAAATGTTCCTATGTGATGGGACAGGACAAAGAGCCATCCAGCAGTTCGGGTGTGGATGCCTGACAGGTCACAGTGATAGGGACAAGAAGCCATGCAGTGTCACTCTGGTTCCGCTGCAGCTTCCAGCCCACGAGATGCCCATCCCAGCAGCAAGTGAAAAAGGAAGAATACAGAGGGAATGGAGAGGAAAGGCTGTCAGCAAGGCAGTAGGAAGCCCCCCATGGAGGAGCTGCCAGCGTGGCTAAGGGGTTACCTGTTGCCACGGGGGCCTGCGGAGCCTGCGTGGGTGGCAGGCACAGGGCTGGCTAGCCCTGCCCGGCTGCCCCAACGGCCCCCAGTGCCCGGCCGCGCACTGCCCGCAGTGCCGCTAGCCCACCACGTTGGGTCGAGGCAGGAGCTACTCCGCGTGTCTGCCGTCCGCAGTGCAACGTGTTTCCTGCACGCGTGCCCATGGGCATTGCAGGTGCACCCTGCCAAACGGGAGGGATGGTGAGGAGCATCCTCGGAAGGAGCCTCCCAGACACCCATATGGGGGGACCCTCCTCCTCCCTTCCCACCTGAGCTCAGGAGAGCTGCACCTTGCCCTGACAGCATATCCTCAAACAGGAGAGCTGCACTCGCGGCTCTGACAGGCATCCCCCTAAACAGGAGCAGCTGCACCCGGCTCTGAAAGATCCCCACAACAGGTAGAGCTGTCAACCCCCAATAACGAGAGCTGTCACCCCCCAATCAGAGAAGCTGCACCCCGGCCCTGACAGACTCCCCAAACAGGAAGCTGCACCCCAAACAGGAGAGCGCACCCCCAAAATCAGGAAGAGCTGCACCCGGCTCTGAAAGCATCCCCCAAACACAGGAGAGCTTCAACCCCAATTACATGGAGAGCTGCGTTCCCCCAAAATCAGGAGAGTCTGCACTTCCCGGCTCTGACATGCAATTCCCCCAACTACAGGAGAAGCTGCACCCGGCTCTGAGAGCTGCGCCCCAAAAGCAGGAGAGCTGCACTACTGGTCCCCTACAGCATCTCCAAACAGTGTAGAGCGTGCCCACGGCTGCTGAGAGCATTCCCTCAAACGCTGCAAGTGGGGATCAAGAGCCCGAGGCGCTCATGTCTCCCAGCAGTGCCTCTGACCACACATCAGTGCGCTCTGAACCCAGCAGCTGCCTCTTGCTGCCCTGCTCTGTGTGGCATCACCCCCTGAGCCCTGTGGGCACTGAGGAAACAGCTGCACCCTCAAACCCCACCTGCCCTGTGCTTTTTGCTAAACTGACACCTGAAACCACACCCAGAGCTTTTATAAACCTTCACAAAACGGGCCCCTGGCTTGAGAACCCCAAACCYCAGCTGGGCAGGGCCTGGCTCCCTTTCAGAGAGGGCACCCCGGGGGCAGGGGGTGTCCAGGGGTACTCACTGCGGCACCCAGCGGGGTTGGCACCGGCCAGCTGGGCAAAGCCCGGCTTGCAGAGGTGGCAGCGGTCGCCCTGCACGTTGTCCTTGCAGACACAGCGCCCTGTGCCCGGGTCACACACAGAGCCGGGCACGGTGCCATCGGGGTCACACTCACAGGCTGCAAACGGGCAGGAAAGGGCCCAGCTGAGGGGGCAGGTCCTGGGGAAGGTGCTGGGGGGTTTTTGGGGGGCACTCACGCAGACAGGCCTCGGCGTGGCTCAGCTCCCGCCGCGGGTTGCGGAAGAAGCCGCTCTGGCAGCGCTCGCAGTTGTTGCCCTCGGTGTTGTGCTGGCAGCTGTCACACACGCCCCCGCTGGCCCCGCCGCTGGCCTGGTACAGCTCGGGGTCAAAGTGGCACGAGGACGAGTGACCATTGCAGTCACATCCTGAAAAATCCCAGCAAACGGCTCTGATGGAGCCGGCACCGCGCACACCCCCGGCAGCAGCAGCGGCGGCACTAGAGGGTGCCCAAGGCTCCCGTGTGACACAGTGACACCCGTGACAGCCCTGCAGTGCCACCAGGGCACTGCTGCAGCCGTGAGGGGCAAAGGTGCCGAGACACRGAGACGCCGTGTCAGCAGCAGCCCCGCAGAGCCCCAGGAAGGGCTGGGAGCTGCGGCTGGGTGGGA
>NDFG01004205.1:0-116267 GCA_002167245.1 Sporophila hypoxantha
TGCACGAGGACAGTAATCAACTCCCTTGAACTCAGCCTTAAGACTGGATTAAAAGAATGGAAAAATCTAAGAACATTTTCTTCGATTACAAGAACATGAATTGGAAACAGCCCAAAACCCTGAAGACTGCCGAGACAGCCACTGAAATGTACAAACGGTACCAGAAACAGAAGACAAGTTATATACCATGGGAAGGATAAACTGACTGAGAAGACAATTAAAAGACTGGACATGTTGATGCGGCTAAAGCCCGATCAAAGTTTTAGAGGAGGGAGTTGTTATAAGTTGAAATTTCAGTTTGGTATTGAGTTAGGGTGAGTTGAATTGTATTGTAACCTTGGGAAGAGGAAGTTATTGTTTTAAGGGGATTATCAATGTTCATTTCCAAGTTCTAAAGGGTCCAGGATATAATGGGGGAAGGTCCAAAGGGACAGAAGAACATCCAGAGAACAAAGTCAGCGCAATAAAACAGTACCGCAGAAGGAGATTGGATTAAGACCAAAAGCAATCATTTGACGCCACAAGGAAATGAGGTCAAGAATGAACGACAATAAGACCAATAAGGAAACACCAGAAAGACAGCCAATCACTCTAGTGATCCAAAACCACCATCTGGACCCAAAGAGTATTATAAAAATGGGAGTTCAGTCGAGTTAGAGGTTCTTTTTGAGGAACTCACTACCTGGAAGAAACCAGTGTGTATGTGGGGTAGACACAAGCTATTTTTTTTTTTACTTCTCGCGTGGAGATCTTGAGCCAATCTCAGGCCTTCGATCTCCTGTAGCTCTTTTTAAATAAACGAGAGCCTTTTTCTCTGAAAGAAAGTCTGCTGCGATTCATCCATAACACCAGTTACTTCAAAAAGATTTTCCCTGGGTAACCTTGCTTAGCAGTTCCCTGAGCAGCCTGAAATCTGCTCTCGTCACGCTCCAAGCTGAGGCTTTGCTGGCGCCCTTTTCCTCTTGTCAGAGTTTCAGCTCCATTTATTTGTGGCTGTGGCCAAGAGGCGTCCCCAATCCCCGTTGGCCCAGGGCACGTGGGGCTGAGAGGGCAGCCTGGCTCTAGGGGGCTGAGCTGGAGAGCCTGGGCTGTGGGGGCTCCTCCCTTCCTGGGAGGAGGCTTCCTGGGGAGCAAGAGAGCCTCTGGCATGAGCCCTGAGGCTGGTGTGCATTGGCCTGCTTGCCGATGGGAGGGAAAGAAAGAGGAAACAGTTCATTTGGGCTCAACCTGAAATGAACGTTCTGCTGGCTTCTGGTTTGATAACCCAGATAAGGCATGGTATCATGCAAGGGAGAAGAACAACACTCATTAGTGCACCTCCTGTACTAATTAATACCTTTTTCCACCAATCACCTTTTAAGATGTTATTCCACCAATTTCCCCAATCAGTTTGTAGCAATGGGGTCCACTTTTGGACAGGGACRTGGGCTAATTTCCTGATGTTGGCAGTAATATTTGTAATTACCTCACTATGATCGTCTTTTTCCACACAACATTCAGAAGAATTAAATGTGCCACACACTCCTCCTTCCTCAGCTAAAAGGTAGTCTAATGCCAGCCACTTTTGATAAATCATTGTTCTCATTTGCTGGGACTGGGCATTGAGAAGGTCTGTGGTTAATGTGGACTGGTTGGAAATAATCTCCAATAAAGCCTGTAATCTGATGATTCTATTTAACATATAGATYGGAGTTCTATATCCCCATGACCCATCTTGGGCCCAGGTGGCAGGGCCATAGGTGGCAATGATTCGCTCAGGGGGCCATTCTTCATTCCCCCATTGTCAGGTGCATCCTATTAACATGTCTCTTTTTTTTTCCAGGCTAATTTGTCATAGAGAGGCACTCCCYGATGCTGCCCTTCCACTCTAGGGAGGAGGAAGAAGGAGGGTCTTATAATGCCTAGAGTATAACTCCCTGCCCACCCTTTTGGTAGGACCACATATGCTGCTTTTCCACACAGCCAATAGAGACTTTTTGGGGCTCTCCAAAATTGTGGATGTTTTTCTAATTTGTGGCTAGTCTTATTCCAAAATTTTGATATTTGGGGTGCATCCAAGAAGGGGTTGGGTTCTTGTGTGGGGCACTCATATAATTTCTCCCTCTCTATGTAGGAGCACTGTGGTCTTTGAGATCTGGACCAGTATAGATGTGGGGGTCTAGGGATCCACCACCGGTAGGTGTTATTCAGTACCAAGTACCTTTTGCAATRGATCTCACCCAAATAGATGGTATATTTAGAGCTTTTCCTCCAAAGGCATTCTTCTCCAATTACTTTGRATCTCAAACTCCATATCTCCTCCTCGGGTCTCTTATCTGGTCTGGGTCCTTCTGTCCAGTATTCTGAGTACACTCCATGGGCTCATAGGAATCTCCTCCCATGGCCAAACTTCGGCCATGCGAGTGTCCCCACAAATCCAACAGTTAGAGATGTTAAAKTCATGACTGATTTTCTCGGCTAAGTCCAGGAACAGRTTTTTCCCTTCTAGTGTCTGGATTTCTGGCCCCTTCTGCATTACCCCTTTTATCTCTCTTTCTTTAATCAATCTGGTTCATAAGCCMCATATTTCACTTTTCCTTCAATAGGTCTCTTTTCTGAACAAATCCATTTTTCTTTCATACGACACTCCCCCAGCAATTTCTGTTTAAAATTCCCYATATTTTCGAAAAGCCAGTATGTTTTGCCGTCCTCTATACAGATTGTTAATGATAAAAAGTTGATACAACTGGGGCTGGGATTAGTGTGGATTCTGAGGACGGCAGTCCGAGAGTCTCCTGCACGTAGAGGACAGTAACATTTCTCACACAGCAGAGATCCCCCTTCACTGGTATTGACAAGCAGGAGGATCAATGCAAATGGGGGTCTGGCACAGGCCACGCTCCCAACCATGCCTCCCCTCCACAGAGGATCAGCGACTCTTTGTGGCAAGAGGGGAACCTGATCCAGTCTTGCCCCCCTTCTTCCTTACTACTGTGYTGTTCTTACCAGTTACTGTTGCCAGAGTCTACTTTCCTTTTTGTATCAACCTGTTTCTTCTTTCTTTTAGGGCTGGTGCCAGCTTGGGACTGGGAGGCATCCTGCACTATGCGGAATTTCAGGAGCCAGCCGGCCACTCCGGGCCACAGGCCCTCGAACACCAACACCACCCCTTTTCCCTGGCAAACAAAACTCACCAGTCCAGGTCCCTGATGGCAGATTGCAGGAGCCACTTGGCACTGTCAAACCAGCCTGAGTTGTCACTGGTGCCAGCTTGGGTCTGGGAGGCATCCTGCACTATGCGGAATTTCAGGAGCCAGCCGGCCACTCCGGGCCACAGGCCCCCGAACACCAACGCCGCTATAAACTATCAGCCAGAACTGGTTCCTCTCTCCAGATTTACATGCAATAGAAATAATACAACTGCCTGTAATATCAAACCAAAACAGGAAATTGAAGGTGTTCTTATCGATTTGGAAAATACAGGATATTTTTGTGTCTACAGTACCACCTGCTGGATATCAAGAAAATAAGAGGTAGAGATTAATCAACATTTATAAAAGTCAGAATAGGGCACAACTCAGTACTAGTCYTGCACAAATGTCAACATAACTAAACTGTTACAAATGAATCTATGACAAATTTTCAGATCTTCTWACACACTCCCAAAACCCTGCAGAAAGGTCACGGACATTTTCAATACATATTTTTTTCTTAAATCAAATATTCAAAACTCATTAAACATAATTAATCAGATGAATAAAAAATTCAAACCAATCTGTCTAGCAGCCCAATTTAAAAGCAAAGCTACTACTATTAATGACTGTGTTAAGTAGGCAGATTTAAACTTAATTGCACAACTAATGTGTTATATCATTACAATCTTATTTAGCAGGGTGGGAGGAGTACACAAAAATGCCCTMAAAGCACTAAAATAAGAAAACCCCCTCCCCCCATCTATTACTATTAAGGTACTGTGAAATCCCAAAAATAAGCAGCTATTAAAYGACCTCAATCCAAGTGTTTTCACTGCAAGGTTAAAGATTCAGCAAAAAAATCATCACCCTTGAAATCCCCTAACATATAGGCCCTCTGACACAGAAAATTGTTGTTTCTGCTACTTCTCAATGAACAACTTCTGACTATATTATTGTATTGGTTTTGCATGGCTTGGTAGCACAGGGTCCACAGWGGTGGCAAGGTGCTGCATATGGGTCAGGGCAATCCCAAGCACAAATACAAGCTGGACAAAAGATGGATTGAGAGTCCTCAGGAGAAGGCCATGGGTGTGAGAAGCTCAGCAGGACCCAGCAATGTGCACCTGCAGCCTGCAAAKCCARCCACATCCTGGGCTGCATGAAGAGCAGTGYGAGGAGGAGGTCGAGGGAGGTGACTGTCCCTTCCCTCTGCTCTTGTSAGACCCCAGCAGGAGCACTGTGCACAGCTCTGGGGCCCCAACATGAGAAGGACAGACCTGCTGGAGAGTCCAGGGGAGCCATGAAGACCCTCAGAGATCTGAAGCACCTCTAGTACAGAGACAGGTTGAGAGAATTGGGCTGGTTCAACCTAGAGAAGAGCCCAGAGASACCTGAAAACTCTTTCCTGTAATACATAAAAGAGAGATGGAGAGTTTACAAGAATGTGCAATTGTAAGAGSAGCTTCAAAGAGGGAATGTCTTTAAACAGAATGAGGGTAGATTTAGATTAGGTATTCAGAGGAACTTCTTTACTGTGACAGTAGGGAGGCAGTGGCAGAGGTTGCCCAGAGAAGCTGTGGGTGCCCCAGCTCTGGTAATGTCCAAGCCCAGGCTGGGTGGGTCTTAGAGCAACCTGGTCTAGTGGAAGGTGTCCCTGACCGTGGTAGAGGGTTTGGAACCAGGGKGTTGTCTTAGGTTGGAAATGCAAGATRTGGCTGGGGGTGTGTATTCTATTGCCATCTGTTAGATGTGGGGCAGTTATCTTCTGCTCATTGGGMCACCTGTYACAGTTGTCTYTATCTCTTCCACAACCAATCCTCCCTCCAGAAAATATCTTCTGTTCATGGCCAGTGAGTGTCCCTGCATGGCTGATAAAATTACACCATCCCACTGTGAGATCCTCTGCCCAGGGGAGGAGACAAGCATTSCTWCCTRGATATGATCTGAGATTTGGAACACCTCAGGCAGCCTTTKCCCAYTGCATTCCCAGAGGAGCAGMTTTCTTTTTCACTGCATTCCCAGAAGAAGACCAGGCCCATCTATACCACCACKGGACCTTCARAAGAAAACTCYACCCTTCTACAAGATCACTGCTCCAGCAGAACCACATCTGGCACTGCAGGAGGGCTGAGCCACCATGGATTGGGACTGTGCCACCACCCTGACACACAGGGGGTCAGGTCATATTCTGACTCTGTCACTGTTGTTTTATGCTACTGAGTTTTTATTTTTATTTTTTAATTTTTATTTTTTTTTCCTAATAAAGAACTGTTATTCCTACTCCATAGCTTTTCCTGAGAGCCCCTCATTTCAGAATTATAATAATTCAGAGAGAGGGAGTTTAYTTTTATATTAAGGGAGGTTCCTGCCTTCCTTAGTGGACGTCTGTCTTTCCAAACCAAGACAGGGGTCATTAAGATCCCTTCCAACCCACCCCACGCATGATTCTACCATCACACGATTCTGTGCCTGATTACAGATGGATGGAACAAATACAAAAACTTAAATTCGTACTTCACAACAATGTATGATGTCACAAGCTCATGAAATAAATCCTAGGAGGACAAGAACAAAAAAGATAAACCTTGTTCAAAATTACCGAGGTAGACAAGAATCTTGGCAGATGTTGCATGATCCTTTATTAAGAATACATTTGTGAAAAATGYGTATTTTATGATTGGGTTTTTGCAATTATTAAAATCAATATTATATGTGTTCTGTTAGAATGGMATGCTATATTAATKCTCTTAAGTAGTGTGTTAAACATAGCTTTAGGTTATAACATAAGGTAAAATAGAAACTATGCTATGTAAGATACTTTTTTCTAAAGACTTGCAGCGAGRTAACAGCCACAGGACACCTGAATCTTTCAGAGAAAGAGAATTTATTGCCCCATTATCAAGAGAAACGAACTTSTTCCTGCCTCGYGACRGGAAGACACCGTCAGGACTGACCAGACAGAATCCTGTGTTTGAATGGAATTTATGCATCATGTGTGAGGTGTATGAATATGCAACAGGCTGTTGCTTTTAAGGGTTAATCCTCTGTTAWCGTGGGTCCTTYTTCGGGCTTATTTTGCCCASACAAAGGTACCTCGAGAGGAAGCCTGGGATATGGACGTCCATAACTCTTTGTTTCTATTGTCTCATACTTGCCCTGATCTAAATTGTCCAAATTATTATTACTCTAATTATATTGCTATTTTTATAACCATTTTATTATAAYTAAACTTYTAAAATTTTAAAAACAAGTGATTGGCGTTTTTCACACATTTTATATTCCTCGCATAATCCTTGGGGATTGATGTATACACCAAACATACCAATCAAATTCACTCGAGGAAATTGAAACACTCAAATTCAGGAAATACGGTAATGCTGGAATCTACTACAAATAACTGGAAGAGAAGGTTTCTTCCTTTTCTCTTAAGAAAAACGGGAAGAAACAGCAGAAGAGGCAGAAAGCGACACCTTCGATCACCCGGCCGAGACAGGTCTGCGGCGGGCAGGGCCTCACAGCGGAGCTGGGGCAGCCCGGGCGGGCAGGGCATGGCAATGCCGGCTGCCGGCGGGCCCCGAAACCGATGGCACCGTTCTCCCGTGCCGTCACAGGGAGAATTCACTATGGAACACCTTCCATCGAATTCACTACCGGGGGCACTCGCGCGTCCCCGTTCCAGCCTCCGCCCCCGCCGGTCCCAGGCCGGGGCGGGCCCTGCCGGCGCCTCCTCCGCGGGGCCTCTGCGTGCTGGGGCTCGCCATGGGGCAGTGCCTGCCCTGCATGGGCGATGCYGTCAAGGACGTGGTGGAGACGCCGGACCCGGTGAGTGCGGGGCGGCGGGGACTGGCCCGTCCTTCCCCGGTGTTTGTCACCGCCTGGCGCGGCCGCGGTGAGGGGAGCGCGGGGGCGGTGACCTTCCTTCCTTCTTTCCTTCCCTCCTTCCCTCCCCAGCATGGAGGCCGGGCCGCGGGGCCGCTGCGGTGCCCCGGGAGGCTGTGCCGGGGAAAGGGRGCCGGTCCTTGGCCCCCGGCCCGGGCTGCGGAGAGCTCTGGGGCCGGGGGCACCCCGCAGCTGGGCCTGGGCCCCGGAACCTCCCGCTGCTCTGCTCTGCCCCGCGGGCACGGTGCGTGGGCACCGCGGTTCTGTGCAGACCGGCGGTTCCCGTGAGGCGTGTTAGTGCCAAAGTGAGCGCCACTTTTACAAGAAATAGGAAAAGCTGTGCTTTTTTTTTTTTTTTTTTCCGTTGGATAGCGATGCTCGCTTCTAACTACTCTCCACCGCATGACATTTTTCCTAGCCCATGTGTGCGGTTTGTCCCCTCATCTGAGGGTTTCACGGGGGAGAAGGAAGGGAGCCCGCTTTGCTGGGAGAGCAAGCATTCCCCCTTCCAGCCTCTAAAAGGATGTTTCATACACTCCGTGCCATTTCACCCCAGGCTGSGTTTTTTGAGTGAAGGTGCAGAGCAGCTGAATGGTGATTTCTGGTGGGGTTTGACTGTATATATGTCAGCAGCTGCTCTTCTRACATATTAGTCACTAAAAACACTTCGTTCTTGCAGGCYGGCAGTGCAGGGAAAGATGATGCTAATTACCTTGAAGTTGTCATTTTGTGGGAGTTAGTATCACAGATTTGAGTCATACTTAAAAATTAAGAYTTTAAAAAGAATGCAAAGACTATATTGAAATAGAATTTTACTGTCTTTAACATTTTATCTAGGAAGTAAAAAGAAGACAACTAGCAGAAGCCGCTGAAAAGAGGCAGATGGAGGTAATGTCTGATAAAATGTCATTTGTTGAAGTTATTTTTAGATAACTGGTTTATGGGGAGAATGGCTGTGGCTTCTCTGGTGACACTGGGTATYGTGTTTGGATTGTGGGAATTGTTGTTAAGTACTTTCCTGGTATTGTTAATGTTGTACATTTATACCTTTTTTATATCTATTARGAATTTCACAGGTAGGTGCTCTAAGAGCATTGCAAAGTAACTCAGCTTGTTTGGATGGGACATATTTTTCAGTAGTTTATAAAACAGCCTAAGAACTGGAAGAGCAACTTCAATGTTATTTTTTCCTTGTTCTAAGACTTGAAAACAAGAGATGGAGAAGTATTCAAACCAGAGTGGTCAAACAATTGTTGCAGTGGCAATTTCAAGTGGTACGGCACTTGTACTTTTCTTAAAACTTGCAGGTTGTATGCACTTGCAGGYTCTTCTTTATCAACAAAGCAACAGTTTGAACATGTTTATAAGCTCAGATTCCAGCAAAGATGTAGTATTAACATGGTATTTTTTCTTTTTAAGGTTGCCAAGCTTTAACTACTTAGATATCTGTAAAGTTAGAAGAGGTAGGATACAAATGTTCTGGCAGAACAGCCAACCTGKTTTTTTTCCTTACATACCTCTTAAAAGACTTATAGCATATACTGTTATTGTAGATTTGGAATGGTGTGTCTTGGAGAGCACAGCTGAAGTATGAAGAGAAAGGATTGTTATTTGTGTGAGTGTTAGTGACATTACACATTGAATTATGAATTATGCATRGGGACCATGTTGACCTGGTTTGAAGGGAGTTTAGTAAATAATTGGAGCAACAGCTGAGTGATGCATGAGACTCCTAAAAATCCTTGATTTTGTGTCATTCTATGTACTAAAAGCAATCCACATGTTGTTTGCAACCACAGATGGGTTTTTAAGCATAACTGYAGGAAATAGCTAGCTCTTAACTGGCTAAAAAGCTTTCCTGAGAGGAATGAGAARTGAAGTAATTAGGGTTGTGGATGTCCTTGAAGCTTTGTGGGATCCATTATGCTGACAAAGAAAAATKGAAGTATCACTCTGTTGCTTTTTGTTTTCTTGGAAGACAAAGAGATAAAAGTATCTACCAGGATTTTTCAGGACTCTCTTYGAGGTCATTTTAGCCTCTGAATGTTGGGTAGTGGAGATGTCTTGCAAGCAGCCATACYTAGTTTCACCCTTGTGAGGGGACAAGAGAGTAGATCAGATGTCCTTCCTTCTCTGCTTCTTAGCTGCTCATTATCCCTTCTGATGTCATGTGAGCTGTTCTTCCTTTTGGGGTGCTGCAGGCAGTTTGGGGACCTGACTCACTTGGAAGGCCAGTTTCCTAAGAGGCAGAGAGCATATGGTCTGAGAGGGTTGTTATTTGCTGGTAAGATTTGTCTTGGTTCCCCACTGAGAATTGAGCTTGTTGTCAGGACCTTGAAATTCAGGTGAGAACATTGCTGGTTTGCCTTGATGGATTTTAGCATCTTTTGTGTAAGTTCTGCTATGTTATTATAACCCTAAACTTAGATAAGTTTTTAAAACATTTTCTTTTTTTTTTTCTATTTCATGGTGTTAACTGTAATTCTGATGCTCCTGCCATCTAGTCTAGATTGTCATTAARCAGTTCCACAAGGTTTTGAAGCCTGCAGTTCAGGACAGATTTTTCATTCTGCTACCCACACGCCCTGTGACATTTTGAAGGGTGGACTGTCATGCAGGGTATTTCTCAGAGATCACAGTTGAAAAGTTTAACTTCTTCACAGCCTGGGCTAGCACTACTAACACAGGTCTTTTTCTCCCCTGTTCATGAGGGTAAAAGTAGGCCCTGACACTGAARAAAACAGACTAAAAATTTGTGGACTTCTGGTTCTTCATCTGAGGATTAAATATCTTCACCTGGATGTAACAACAAAGGGAAACAAAACCACCCTCACATATGGGACCAAGAGTTTGTGGAATGAGGAAATATCCTGAAAGGGCYACCTTGATGTAATAGTAACATCACTRAGTGCTTCAGTCTTTTCATGCAAACCACAGTTCATAAAATAGAATTGCCAACACTTGTAGTTTGGTTTCTCTCCAGAAAAATCACTAACTTGGTCTTACTCAAATGTGTTTTCTCCCAGGCTTCCTCTCGAGGTATTAAGAATGTTTACTCTGTAGAGCAGAAGAAAAAGAARCAGGAGGAAATAGAAAGAAGAATGGCAGCTTCACGTCCTGGAGAAGAAGGAGGACTGAGAGTAAGTTTAAAAAAGAAACAATGGGATTCAACTATCCATATATTCACTGTGAAAATCCGTATTGTCATGTAGAAGATTAACTTTCCTCAAGAATAACTTGAGGAAAAACCAAGAGGAAGGGAAATGGAATAGAAATGGAAGGATGTGTCATTGTCATGCAGTGTTCTTAATGAGACTTCATCACTAGGACAGAAAGACAGCAGCAATGGCAGACAGCTTTTTTTTTCCCCCCCTTCTTCCCAATTTCTACACACATGATGCATCAGTTTTACAGGTCTCAGCACTGGCACCTCTTCACTGTGTTACCCTGTACTCAGTGTCCCTTTTCAGTGCCAGTTGAGATTGTCTCTCTTCCTTCAGAGCTTACAGAAAACATTTGCACTAAGTAGGGCAATGGTTTGGGGTTTATGTGTCTCTCATTACAAAAGAAACATACAGTGTTSGCATAAAATTACTACTGTTGCTATTCTAATGTGAGCTTTACCTCAGAAGGCCAGGCAGAGAGTTAATGAAGAATTACAATCTCTCCAAAACAATAGATGTGTCTAATCATTGAAACTTGGGCTTCATAAGCCTTCATCTTTTGCCCTCATTACCCCATACAGGATTCAGGAGGCAGGAGTTTGTATAAGTTGCCACTGATACACTGCATGTCCATCACTTGCTGGGATAAAAGATTAATTGAGAATTTAAAGGTGAATGGAGAATTTATTGTAGTTTGACAACTTTACAGCGTTAGTTTGCTTTGGGATTTTTCCCTTTCTTTTCCTTATCTTCATACAAACCCGTGGTGTGTTTTGTTTGTTCCTTTAGTGGCAGGTTGGATAACACAGGACTTCTGAGGAGAAGATGATTGATGTTTACTGCCAGTAACTTGTCCGTTTCTGCAGCCCAGTGGCACTTACTCATCATGTGGCTTTTGCTGTTTACCTCTGAAGACTCAGCAGTACTTTGCCATCGTGGGACAACGGATGTGGAAACATTCACAAAGAAACTTAAGAACTAATTCTGAACACTATGGTTTTGCCAATTTTGTTTGTTTKTTTTCCATGCATGTTTTATTGCTTCCGTGTCAAGACTTCCTGTCAGCTGGAAGTGGCCTCCTTATGTGTAGTCAGCCAATATGTGTGTGCTGTCTGGTCAGCTGATGTCTGTCTGTCTGTCTGTCTGTCTGTGTATGACTGACCTGAGCAAGCCCAGGTGCCCACCTGTTGGTTTTGATGCTTATTTCAAGCTCTACAATTAAGCTTTTCTCCAAGTCCTCATGTAGAAAGTTTTTCACAKATGTATGTATTTGAACATGTGGATGACAGCATTTCTTTTCTGTTTCCTAATGACTTGCACTGCTTAGGAATTTAGTGCCTTTTTGAAAAAAGAAAAAGTAGAGTCATGGCGGGTCCTTACAAATGGAATARTTTTGTCACTAGTAAAAGAAGAAATAGAAATCTTTATAAATCCTGTGTACTTAGATCAAGAATGCCATTTTATTATGTGTATAATAATTGTTCTCGTTTTCTCATGTGGGTTTCTTTTGAGTCTGTAAGTATTTATAATGAATACTGAAAGTTAAAACATGAAATTAAAAATCCTGTTATTAGTTTTTTTCTTTATTACCACAAGAGGGCAATGCTAACCTTCTCAGGATTTTGAAAAACAAACAGGAAAACAGTTACTATGCCATCACTTTGCCAGTTCATTTCCAAAAGTTTCTGTGTTATCTATTTAGGTGGACTACTTACAGTGCAAAAATGTTTTCTTTCCCCCAGAGAGCATTATGCACACGATGCATGGGCTCAGTCCTGCAATTGCTGCATTTCTGACCTACTCAAGATAGAGAGGCTTTTTTCCCACCCCTTSAACTATGTATTTTGTCTTTCACATCTCAGTACTGCCCAGTGTTGTCCCGAGAGTGCAGTCTTGACACAGTTTCCTGGCTTAGCCTTCAGAATTGAGGTGAGAAGGGAGAACTTCCAATATTAACGTAATGGTGTTTGGGCTGAAAAAAAGCTGTATCCTTGGCTGAAGACTGCCTTCAGTTTCCTTTGATTGCTGGCAATTGCTCTCTTCAGTGTATTAACTGTTCATAATAATTCTTTTAAAGTCTAGTGCAAATGCAGAGTTATAAAAAGGTATCTCAGACATTAMTTTGAAATGAGAATTTCAGTCTAGAATCAGAGTAGGTGTCCTACAAGACACTTAAGCAGCACTTACACTTTGTTRGTCACTTGGGGTATTTAAAACTTTAAACAGTTTTTTCTTCATTTTCTGTCATATGCTCCTTTGAAACTGCAACCATGTCTCTTGTCATCCAAGCCTCTGCTTGCATTAGTGCCATGAACACTTTCATTTAAAGCCATTGAAAGAACCTAGGGAAATCAATCACATTCTTCTCTCTCTCCATCCTTTATGTAAAAGCCAGAGCTGTCTGTGCTTCTTAAGAGACCAAGTTTTGAATGTTGGATTTACTCTATGGCTAAGGAACCACATCAGAGGATGTGGGAGTGTGTAGTTCTAGATTATGAATCACCTACAAAGCTGTTTCAAAAGATGTCCTATACCATACATATCCAATTGTCCAAATGGCCAGGCTTAGCTGAGTGGGAATTATTTGAGTAAATAAAGCCACTTACTGTTGGTTTAAGTTTTGTTTCAGTTCACAGTGAAAGCAGAAACTACTGCAGATCAGTAGTGTACAGCTGATAGCAACCAGACATGTACCACTGAACAGCAAGGCTGAGAGCCACACAGATGAGAGCTTCTCTCTCCTTATACATGTCTTTCCTGTCTTTCTTGTTGCTTAGTGAGCAGTAAGTTTATGTGAACCACAACAGGAGTTTTGTCCTTATTTCCCTCAATTCTGGATGTTTACTTCACCTCAGAGGCTGTTAAAATGCACATTTTCACACAGATTATCTAGATGGTTGATATTTTGTTTACATCAGTACAACTCTTTTTTTTTTTTCCTTCATCTTCTGAAAGCACAGTCTTGTATTTCAAAAACTGGCAGGCCAGAGCCTAGTGCTGGTAAACTGGACTGAAAAGCTGACTCTCCATGACTGTGATAGCATCACCTTTGTTGCACTAACAAAGTGAAACAATTTGCCACTCCATATGGTTCAAATATAAAGACTATGCTAGAATGTTTGTAGCAGCAAATTCCTGAAATTTGGGAAGACACGGAAGCTGYGTCTCCACAAGGATGGGCAGCATCACAGTGGGCCCTGAGGAACACAGATGACTTCAGCATGTGGATTTGGCACAGTGACAAGACTAAGTACTTGAGAGGCAGCTCATCAGGCACAAGCAGTTTTTCCAGAGTCTGGGAGAGCCTGTCCTGCCCCATCATTATTTGTGTGTTCCCACCTGTCTGTTCCACCTTACCTTGGCTGACACAGCACAGGCTAAGAAAGTAGGAGGCAGAGCAAAGGAGCACTGTGCCTCCTTCCCTTGTCAGGCACTCTCAGGCTGCTGCCAGTGAGGCAGTACAATGTGTCAGCCCAAAAAGAACCCAACCCTTGTCAGCATCTCTGGGAGACACTTCTGTAACTCTGTGGTGTAGCAAACAGCTCATATTCCAGATCTTAAGTGAATATGTGTAATAAATTCAGGATTGAGTCTTCAGTTACAAGAAACTTGCTGTACCTTCCCACACATATAGTGCCTTCTCATTTCACTCATCCCCACCAACAATCCTTTAACTAGGTGCCAGAGATTTTCCATAKTGTCTCTAAATTGCTGTTGGAAAAAAAAGGTGGTACTGAAAAGGAAGAAGCAATTATCCCTGTAATAAAGATGTGAAAACCCCTATCTTCAATTAGTGATGTAAATAATCCTGCTTATAAAAAAATCACCAGGTAATGTATGAGTAGCAAGGGGACAGAATGCACTTCCTATAAASAGCAATAACAGATATCACAATTACATTTCCAAACTAGTTTTGAATGGCTTCCAGCATGATGAGTCATATTTGACATTATAGAATAATAATGTTTTTTTGTAAATAATTTTACATCATTTATCCATTTTAAGATTAGGCACAGTTTATTCACAGGCATCTCCCATGGGGTTTGGTCTACAAGGACTTCRAGAAAAGGCTTTGTTGTAGTTCCTATCACTGGAAGTTTTTAGGACTTCARCCTCCTCAATATTCACATTCAGCCAATTTACTCAGCAAGATAGTTAAAATCACTACATCATGGAAAATGACCTAAATTTGTTCTGCCCCTGTCACTGCAGAAAGGGCTGTACACCTTTGAGCAAGATTCTCCTGCTCAGCTTTAGCTTTATAAATTGAGCCATAGGTCCCTAACAAATTTTCCAATTCCTACATTGCTACAGGACCTAATCCACACTGAAAATACTATTTATCAGATTAGCAACACTTACCTCCAGCCCTCTCTTCCAGGCTAACCAGCTTACTGCATTTTTTGGTTGTTTGGTTTATTGATGCTTTCATTTCCTCCTCTGTTTTTCACACCCACATCAATGCAATCAAAAGCAGCAAGTCCCACCTGCACGTTCTTTACATCAGGTGGTACTGGCAATACTTTAAAATAAAATCCTATAGTCTCCCATTCTAGAACTGGYAAAGTTGAAGTTTTAAGTCAGGAAGTGTTTTAATGTGATTTTTTAAAGACATTTGAGTACCTCAAAACAAAACAAAAGACTATTTTGACAGGTACAATCCAAGCACATAAAGGGATTCATGTTTAGTTTAAAATCTTTATTTGGATTTACTGGGACTGTTGAAGTTTACTGTTAAAATAAACTTATGAATACCTTTTTTGTAATTATCTGCTCTGATTTATTAATATGTAAACAACTTCAAATATCTAAAAAACAAACATCATAATAACAACACAAACTTAGTCTTGGATGATGGAAATAAAGATCTTGAAGATCTTGGAAGTCTTTTCAACCTCAATGATTCTGTGAAATCCAACTCATTATGTTTAAAAACCTAGCCATTATTTCTAAATAAACATCTCATTTTTTTTCCTTCCCTTTTCACTTGAAAACAGATCTCTCAGTGCTTATATTAAGATCATGATTTTTTTTCAGCTATGCTACATTTTTTATAAGATGATGTTGCTTGTGGTCTGCTTTCTGCCCCCGTAAGGASGACATATGACAACTTCTATGACAACTGAGACTTCCTATGGCTTTTCAAAAGATTTATTGCMACATATGTGTTTAATCCTCCTAGAAAGTGTTTTAAAATAAGAATAAAAGGCTGTAACTTTGGAATTATGTCCTGCTGCTTTGTCTGCTGCACCAAGCAATTGTGAACTGTTTGTATTCAGTGGGTATTTTTAGATGGTGAGGTARGCCTTTTCCACAGAAGTGAGATACAATGTGCTTATTAAAAATAAGGCATGGAACATGAAAGATGGTCTTGTCCCTTCCTAGCCCACAGACATTTTTCTGTTAAAGACCACAGGAGCAGATCATAAGRCCATTTAAAAAAATTAACATCAGAAAATAGAGAAAAATACTAGTCAGGACTAAAAAAATATTTCCAGGATGCTTTTGAATTTTTTCCCTGCAARGAAAAATCAGTTTTCAAAAAATATGGGTATTTCTGTGTTACCTGTTTGCCCCTTTCTTTGTGCAGCTCATAGTTAGGGCAGCAAGCAATGCTGTGCATTGTAGGCATCCAGTCAGTAGCACCAAAGTGTTGCCACATTTCTCTTCCCAGAGAAAAGCAAGGCACAATTCTTCCCAAGGATTTCTGAGATTCACATTCTCTGAACCTCAGAGAAAGGAAAAACAATTCGTATTTGCTGTGCCTGTGTTGTGCCACAGCAGAATGCAATATGGAGATTGTTTACCCACAGTAATGGGGTTTTGTTCCCTTGGCCTGTCAGGGCCAGGTGTGTGTGTGTGGGGACTGTGGGTGACAGCCACGAGATTCTGGGCAGTTCAGTGCAGGGTGAGTGCTTGGCAGGTTCAGTTTAGATTAAATGTATATAGTATAGTATAATAAAGTAATTAATTAGCCTTCTGATATCCATGGAATCCTCCTCATCATTCTCTCCCCTTGGTCAGAGTCACCTTTGATTTACAACAGCAAAGTAGAGATGAGTGATTACAAATAATAAGAGATTAAAAATGTATGAGTATTTTATTTCATTTTATTTCATTTTTAAATTTATACAGTCAGTGAAACAATCCTATAAAAAGATTTTTCTAGGATGTTACAAGGCACATAAATTACCAAATATAAACATAGAAAAGTAGCCAAAATAATGAACTAAGCCCACATACACCTTTAGCTATATTAGAGGTGTGTGAATGATTTTTGAGAATGTGCATCACTCTATTTACAGGGTAATGAATATTTCACATTTAACAATAACCAACATTAAAAAGAAGGGGAAGGAAAGGTTCATATCCAAGAACAAAGACATGTTTTGTGACTCCAGAGGGACTTTCATTTTCTGAAGCTCCTCCTTGGGTCTGAGGGCTGTGCAGCTGTTACTGCTTCCCACATGGGCTGCAGAACATCCCTGGTATGACCAACCAGCTCTACTGTCTGACACAGGAAGGGGCAATCCTTCCACTTCCCCATGCTTCCACGTTGGGCAACTTTGTCAAAAACAGATCTATACATAGATTGTACACTCAGCATTGTCTCCAGCTTTAAATAGTAAAATGGTGTGAAGGGGTTTCTTGGGCTTTTTCTTTTARGTAATGGCTTTGAGAAGTTGTTTGGCATGCAATAAGCCATTATATTCTACTAATTAAGAAAATACTGCAAAACATAGAAATAGTCAATTTTTATTTAATTTCAAGAGACATTACCAATTAATTTCTCCAAATACCCAATTTCCACCTGCATATATATATTTCAACTAGACTAACAGTCAGGGATTCAAAGKAATAAGATTTTGGTACAAATATATTTCATTGTGTATTTTCTCCTATTATCAGGATCCACTCCTTTATGTAGCTCTAAGTATACATTCACATAATAAAGAGTAATAATTTGGCTAAAAAGATATGTCTATTTATTATCCGATTGTAGTAATTTTCCTATCAAGGGTAATTTGCTATAAAAGATACAGTACTAGAAATAAATAGTTCTAAATTCGAAGATCTTCAAAACGGGGTGTCATTTCCAGTCTGTGTTAAATTTTCCAAAGTCCTTTTAAAGCATTAACTAAATTCACTACACTTGGGAGAATAATTTGGACTTACATACATGAAGTCCCACTCACATGAGAAGCTTATTTCACTTAATTTCCTTCTTGGTTTTGTAATGGGCAGAAACAACCAGATAATTGTCTGGATTCATGTCCCTGATGTTTGGAGACTTGCTCTGGATTGGAGAGGTTTTCCCATCCACTCGGGAGATCTGAAGCATTCGGCATGGATCGTGCTTCAGCAAGTAACCTGCAAAAGTCTCCCAGCCTCCTCCCACACGAACCATCACGTGTTTGTTGTGCAGCATCTGAAATTACACAGCAGGAAAAAACACAAACACTCTTGAGAGGCAACCATTCACAGAGAAATCATACTTTTTTTGCTTTAAAAACCTGCTTACTTGGAAGCCAAAAACACGTGACGGTGGTACATAAAAGGAAAGGAAATACTGTACAATAAAAGGAAAGGAAAAGAAATTGTAGAGTGGCTTTTATTTGCATTTTTGTGGGAAGGATGAAAGTTTGACAAGAAAGTCTCACAGATATGGATGCTTGGCAGAAAGATTTTTGAATGTGGAGTCTGATGAAGGAATAGAGATGGAAGCAAGTTTTGATATAGAAGAAAAGAATTGCTGAGCCAGTCTTACTGGATAACCAAGGAGGCAAAGGGTCTGTTAGTTAGAAGGGGTTTTTATGGCTTAGAGCAAAGGATAAACCCACCCCAAACAAGAAGATGTTTTTACCAAGCAGAAAGATAGCACAGGCAAACCAGTCAGCAAATGCTGCAAGCAGAAAAAAGGTCTCAGAATTTTCCACTGCAAGAAAACTGAAAAACTTCTACCTTAAACTGTAATGTACTGACTTTTAGTGATTGGAGAATAGTGACATGAATATGGTAATTATAGTAGTTATGATAGGCTATAGATAAAAGCTAAGGTATAGATTGGTTCTACTGTATTAAGATGCTCAGCAAAGAAAAGTATATAATGCATTGTAACCAAAACCAAAGGGTCTCCAGGCCTGCCTGCAGCTGGAGCTSACAGCTGTATAAATGCAAATAAATGCTGTAAATAAATGCTACATGTTCTTCTATTCCTATAGCATGGAGTCTTTCTGTTTTTCAAGTGTTTAGTAGAAATATGTCAGGAAACATGAATACTTAAAGATTATTTTTTTAAAAAATATATTAATAAAGACACTGTTTTATATTGAATTGAAACTGGCTTTTCTTTACAGGAGTAGTGAAGTGCAAACAACCAAAACAATTTCCTCTATCTCAGAAAAATTTAAGAAAAAAAAAACTTTTAGGAAAACGAAGTTATATTTATTTTAATAATTAAGTCTTGCTGACAATACATTCTAACAAAATAGTTTAATGCTGTAATTAAAATAATCCAATGAGGTACATCAGAAGTAATTTGTCTGAGTTTGRAAACACCTGAATTTTCTGCCTTAATTAAAATAAAATTTTTCTCCAAGTGCCAGTGTACCTTCTCCCTTGCCTACCCTTGAATTCAGTTGGTGATTTTACTAATATCTCCCTTTTGTTTCTCCATGCAGAACAGTAAAATAAATGCCAGTGAGGTATAATAAAACAGCAAATTCTATATTTTATTGGTTTATTTTATAACCAACGTGAATACCACATAGAAAAATGCTTTGATCAGGATATCTCATGAAATGCTAAACAACATTTAGCTGTAGTACCAGAAATTAAAAATTGATCCAGGAAAAGGTGTCTAGAAGACATTTGACACAGTCTGGGTTTTTGAATTTGGATGTTTGCAGTGATGCCTATATTGACATGTCCAAAGCTCCCTGGAGGTCTGGCAGTATTTGCAGTTGAGACTTAGATGGCAAATAAACCTTTTGTAACACAGCATAACCAACAAAAAAGGAAACATCCTCAATCAAACAGAATCACACATAATAAAAGGTATGGAGGGGCTTGACAGCTGGCCTGCAAGCAAAGCTGAGTTAATAGAAGAAATAACAATTGATGATTTTCACCTGTATCCATAGCAAGGAAGAAGACAAGGCTGTCAGCATGGAAACAGATTAGAAAAGATACAGGGAAATATTTGTAAACTACGTGCCTAAGTAGATGTGTATACCTGCCTTATTAAATTTCTTTAAAACTTTTGCCAATTATATTGACATTAATTGCTTTGCACCAATGAATATAATAAGTTATTGTGATGTAGTTAATGACTTAACATCACGCTTTGTTAAGAGTATATAAGCTGGAGAACATGCAGAATAAAAAACTTTTTTCTTCTTGCACCCTGATCACGTGTGTATATGTCATGTCCGACCTAACGGTGACAAGGCAAAAAAATAACTTAAAAAACCCTCAACCAAAGAACCCTTRCCTCAACCTATTGTTTGAATTCTGTGACATAAGGAGACAGATTCACCTGGGGTGAAAAAAGCAYGGCCAGCTGTACAACTTACTGAAGTTTGAAAATCAGGTTACATTCATAAGGAATGGAACTCTTCATCTGAATAAGCAGCTGCAGATGAAATCTCATTTGACAGTTTTAATTTGAAACACTGCTACACAAGGAAATTCTTGCTTGTGCACTTTGGTTTTTATGTGAAACACAATGTGCAAYCAATTATGGATACTGAAAAATAAAGTTACTTCTGATCCATCACAAAGAGGTGCTCAAGCACTCTCAGTTTGAGTATCTCCCAGYTACTGAGTCTGTGCTGTTGCTCTGTGCTGCTGTGTGAGTGTTCATTTCTTCAATAGCTGTACACAAATGAGGCTTTCTTCTAGATTTATGGGAGTGAGAAYAGAATCAGAACCTTTTTCTTTCAAGGTTTGTATTTTAGTTTGATTTGAGCTGACAAGGATATGAGATTTGAATCATGCCTTTAGTCTGGACAATATATCATGAAAGAAGCAAATGGTTTTTGCATCAGGTTTGAAAACTGAAGTTCAAATGGAAACAGAGCCTTAAGACAGTGTAGAGAATTTTATTTAGCAATTTCTTCTCTTTGAATGCCTTAAAAAGTTTTGAGAAGTGCCCCAAAAACTTTTGACATTAAAACAACTTAAGCCAAACGGGTGCAATACAACATAAGGTGGGGAGGGGTTGATTGTGCCTGAATTTCAGCTTCCCTTATTATCATAGGGGGATTCACATTCCAAGAGCAGTTTGTACCTGGGCTTTTGATTAAGATGCAAAGTTAGCAAAAAGTATATTTGGTTCAATTTCCCTTGTTGACTACTGTGCAAACACACTAAAAACACACTATTTCCTGATGCTTGGGTTAAATACATATCTTTTGTCTTTCCCCTTTTGATCTTTATCTTGTGTTATTACACTTTTACAAAATKCATTGAGTGCTTGCTTTCTACAGGCAGAGTTTTCCTACATCCTAAATGTAGTAACTGTTTATGCTGTGTTGTGTCACAAATGCACCATTTTACTCCTACAGTCATATTYTGATGTTAGAAACATCAGCTTGAATCCAAAATAATTCTGCTAGTTTCAGAATTGCTCCAGCTCCATAGAAGTTTGAAAGACTTCTTAGCATGGAAAAAAACACCAACAACTTGCTCTACTTTCYAACTCAAAAAGCAGTTTTCTCCCCAAAATACTTCAACCTGAAGATGAAACCTTTGAGATTTTATATTCCATCCAATTCACCTTTTYAATTGCATGAGATCCCTGAGAAGAAAAAAGCTGGATTCTACAATAATAAAGTTCATTAGTACCAATTTAAATACATTCATGGCGTACATGTATTTTCACACTGCTATCCAGCCAACTAAAACTAAGAAAATCCTTTCCAAAAATAAAATCCAACATATGTTTATGATTGCCATAAAGTCCATTATTTCAGTTGTGTCTGAAGCAGTSCTGTCACTAAATCTCTTCTCCCTTGAATCTGTCACTGGATCTACAGTGAACCAAACATACAACAAACCAGAGGAGCAGAAAATAGCATTACAGAGGAAGAAATGACTGCTTTGGTAGGCACCAAGGCTGCATCCAGAGATAACAGGGGAAATAGTTAATAGAAGTTAGGTGACACTGAGCTGTCACTGCATAGGACTTTGGCTTCAGAGTAAAACATAGTCTAGGCAGTTATGGTTTTCACATACCTTAAGTTTGGTGAGTTTGATGTCTTATTAAAGAGATACTAGGCTGTATGTAAAAACAATGAGTTCATCTAAATAAGCAGCGTTTTAGTGACTTGAAAAAAAATCTATTCTGTTTTGTAGGAACTAAAAATCTGACCCAATCTAGATACACTTCTGTGGATGCTAACAGTTTAGTCAGAAGAAGAAACAGATAACTTTCCCAGGCATCATCCTGGGGAAGCTGTGAGAAAGCTCAGAGAAAGAATTACAACAATTCTTATCTTTGTGAACATGTGCAACATGTTATGCATGATGTAATGAAAAGAAACTTACAAAGAGGTGTTGTTCCTAATTAACCAMTGGGGTGACAGGTGTTWTKAARAACCAATCMGGTTCTTATAAAAATGTGAAGTTTTGCAATAAAGTAGCTTTTATACCTTCTGAAAATGCATGGAGTGYGTYRCCTTCATTCCCRTTCCTGACTCACTGGTGACACACTTCACATTATAACTTCCTTAGAGATTATTTCAGGAGGTGAGAGGCAAAAGAAGGAGGAATTACACACTATAGAGSTGATCCAAGTACTACAAAAGCCAASACAAAAACCATGCTGACTCAAAAGGAGCTTGGGCTGGGCTCTGGAAGGTAAATGCAGCAACCTAAGGCAGATAGAATTAGTTGGCATGACTTTAGACCGACTTCAGAAACTGAGAGAATTTCGACTATAAAAATTGAAGGTGTTTGGCAAAATAATGCAGAGCATCACACCAGTGGCTGTGCAAAAAAAATTCACACTCACAAAAGTGAAATATYAATGAGATTGCTAATGAGAAGAAATCAAATTTTACTGAATATAAGCCACTTAGACTTATTGTCATCAGTAGATGTATCTTGTTGCTTGTATCTTAGGACTTAAGGATSCTTCTTTGAGTGGCATTCAGAACAACACCATGAAATGGGCTTCTAGATCAATACATTTCACAGTATCCCCAGAAACACCACAGGTCAATACTAAGGAAATACCACTGTTCTGAAGAGTTATGTGCATTACTGTATCAGACTGCTGCCCACAGGGAAAATGAAGGCTCTGCTGTCTCCACTGTGAGGTACACACACATATCCACACACAAGGCACCCTCAGAAATGGTACCTCTAGGTGATGATTCTGCTGCAACCCCTGCTGGTGTTAATTAGGAATATTTTTGCTAGAGCTTGCCCATACCACTTTTGATGATCTACCCTCCTGTCTATGAAAAATAAACGACTTTCTGAAATCTCAGCATTGTTCAGCATTCACTAACCATTCTTAGTAAAAAAAGCAAAGTGAGAGCAGGATACAAATCTCAGACCAGGAATGGGACTGAGATCTAAGCTGTTAGCCTGCCCCAGTGAGTCTCTGGGCCTGTATCTAGAATATGTCATTGTCAAGTAATGACAAATTATTCTGCAGGGCATAGCTCATGTGGACATTTTCATGGAGCAGGACATCTCTTCCATRTAAGAGACTGTAGTCTTTCTCTCCCCAGTTGTGAGAAGAACTGATGTTTGGTGCTGGCAAAAGGTGAACTCTTGGAATTTGATGCACATATCTGTATGRAAGATGAAAAAGTATTATCTGCAGATTTGAGACACTACTGCTTCAGGAAACAGGGCCAGCAAAATTRGTCATCAAAATCCCCAGAGATTCCAATGCTTGGCAGTTACCCAGGTCTGCTTGAAGGTGGCCACTGAAAATTCTCACATTTCTCACTTCATGTGGAAGCAGGTCTAGCTGGGTGAAGCCCTGAGAAAGGCTCTGSAAGACTGGCAGTGTGCAGAAAAGTCTGTCCAGCTGGATGCCCACCAAGAGGCTCTGATGACAGTGGCTCAACATCCCTGACAGTCACCAAAACATGCAAAAGTTCCTGCTAACAGTCCATGCTAATAGTCCATTCAAAAAGGATAGCTGGGGGCTGCCCAAGAAGAGGACACCACCATATGAGGTGGTAGAAGGCATTTATACAAAWTTAGAAGTTTTCTAAATTCAGTCAAACAGGGATGCAAATTTTCAGAAATTTATAGGCAACTGTTTGTTGCTAGATGAAGTTTTTCTACTTCTCTGAGAATTCAGTGACCTGAAAACACCAGAGGCTGTAACAGGCTCCTGATTATTTGCTTGCAAGCCAAATGTAGACATTAAAAATATCCTGTTAGCAAAGATTATGCAACTTCATCACTAGAATTCCTCATAAAATTTATAGCAAAATCCTGAAGTATGATCTGATTTAATCATCAGCCAGGTTCTATTTAGATACAGTCCTATTTTAAAAAGTTTATAGACACTGTAGCATAAATATTATAAAAAGCAGTACTGCTGTTACACACAGAGGACTCCCTTACACACAAAGAATCGTGGGAGTAATTCCCAGCAGAATATGGAAGAAAATCAGYTTCCAGTGGGAAAGCTAGAAAGCTTCCCTCCAACTACACTCTCTCTTGGYTTTCATTCCCCTTTTGTCATGGAATTTGTTTCTTCTCAGAGAAATGTTTTAGTCTAATAAAACAATAAAGCTTATTTTAGACTTTTAAGGAGTCACTTATGTGCCTGAGTGCACRTCCAAGAGATTAAAACTAAACCTCACCTCTACAAATCTGAAAAAGTGCAAATTAKGTAGCCAATTCCAGGTACTAATTATTCATGCATACTGAAGTAATCTATTTGCAGTCTATTAATGTATATTTTGGCAGATGATAATTTATTAGTCCCTTCCAACCTAAATTATCCTAAAAATAAGTAAAAATAAGTAAAAATAAGTCTTTCTCCACCTGAAAACCAGGAAATATGCACTCCTCATTTTCCCTTGTCATCCCTCATTAAGTCACATTTTGCCTAGCTCCCCTCTTTATATAGAATTATACAAAAATGTTYTGGATAAAAATGTCTTCTAGTTTTAAAAGTTCCAGATGATGCAACCTCAGCCATTACATATGGATTTGTTTAAGGAGCAGCTCTGACTTTCTGTGTTGWCATTCTAAAACCCCAATAAAATAGCCTGCACTTCCTCCTTCTTCAGACACTGTGATAATGACATGGAAAATAGATGGCTCTCTGGATTAACATCTCCCTCTCATTTTTGGGAAGTTGTATGTTGCAAATCACATGAAACAAATCTCTCTTAGTTGGAAAAAATGTCATAAAAAAGCTTGGACTGAAAAAAATATGTCAAGAACATATGTTAATTGCTTGTCACAATATTTCTAGCTATGCCATAGTTTGGTTTAAGAATTAACATACTTTCTGAATTATAAAGAATTTTATTTTAATGTTACATCTTGGTCTGCATCAAACACATCAACAGGTATCCACTTAATTCATTGAAACAACCTCTGKTTTAGATCAAAAGAACAAACAGACCTTGTTTACACAAACACAAAAGGCATCTAAACAATCATTCATATATGTAAATACCCAAAGGGCTATTTAAGAATTAAAGGTATTAAACAGAAAATGGCTGGTGTAATTATCCACTTTTCTCATTTTCAAAATTTAGCTGTCACTTCACTCTGCAAACCAAATTCATCAAAGAGGACTGCAGACATCTTTCTGCATGCAGGACATTGAGGAGGTCAGCTACAGTAAAGATGGTGGTTTTAAGCAAACCCTTATCCTTTCAAAGTTAAAAGTAAGTGAGGTTTTCTGCAAAATTGYACTGAGTACTAAATGCCATGTAATCCTCCCAGGCAAAAACTATTATGACAAGAGTACTAAATATAAAAAAAGGGATGGCAGCAGAGCAGTATATTATATTTAGTGGCATCTTTAAGACAAACACTATCTTTTACTTAATATATGCCAAGACACCTCATCTGCCCAATGAAGAATTTAGGGTTCAATTTCATATTTTTGTACCATTTTCCATATTCAACTCCAAACTGCTTCAGATACCTGCAGCAGACACACATTAATAGTGAGGGATTTTTTTTCAGCAGTAAGAATGAGATAGTATTATTACTGTGATCTATCACAGACACCACTGTATCTTCAAAGAAGAGTTATTTTTTAAAAAAAGTCATCTCTCTTCAATTAAGACTTAATGAGAGACTCGTAGTGAGTGTCCACTCATTAGTGGGCAACAGACACTCCTAACAGTCCCTATTCTAGGACAGAATTTTTTAATTATAAGTGTGTTTTCATTACATTTTCTTCCCTACCCATATTTTTGTCATTTTTCTATTTCACAGTTGAGTCTTCAGGATTTGTAAAGTGATAGCAGCTTATAGTATCATTATAAAAGACAACATTAGGTACTATAACTTGTTACTGTAATATAATATTATATTATTAAATAGATATTACCTATTCTTTTGCATTTTAACCTAGTAATACATTTTGAAATAAAGTAGAGATGGAAATTTTTAATGTATAAATAAAGCAAAGATCTACTCCTTGCTGGACACTTACTCAGTAACAGATACACTTTTTTACCAAGTGAAACCAGTTCCACATTTTCAAGAAATGAGTGATGTAGTYCCTACTGAAGTCAATGGGAAGTCCAATTCTTCAAAATGTATTTTGGGTCATGTTTTTTGGAAATCTGAGCCAGACCCTTTTGCTAAAATAAGTAAGATTTTTTTCTTTTACGAAAAGGCCCCTAGGATAAAGGTTTTAAAACCCTAACCACTATATCGTTTGTTAATTAAATCCACTCCTTTCTAAGCCTTCTCATTCTCCTTTTCATCTCATAGATATTTCTATGAAAAGATGTATAACAACAYCAGCTGTTTTATTTCACTAAAACACATAGCAGAGAGCTCTTGTCATTTAGAATAGGAAGTGAATTGCTTCCACCCCTCTCATCTTTACTTAATTGATTAGCCACTTTGTGTGTTGATTTCTCCCTTTTCTAAACTGGTATTRCTGTCCATTTGGCAACGGACTCCATTTTCAAAACCACTCCTTTCTGTGAAAAACTTAAGCTAACAAGGGTAAGTAAAGTGGAGTTAAAATGAGACTGCCTTTGTCTTCTGGGATTCAGTTTCTTTTCAAGCCTTTTACACTCCATTTGTTAGTGCCTTATTGATTAGGACCTCCTTTGAGATTTATATTTCATGACTTTCCAGTTTATTTTTGCAATAATTACATAAGTTGTTAAACTACCCTATCAGCCAAAAATCTTGTTTTTTACAGTGCTTATGGAATATATATATATATATATATATATATATATATAATGCTACTATAAGATGTCATGTTTTTGGTGCAGCACTGGTAACACAACTGGGAATAGAAAACATCTGTGCTGAAGACAGGCAGAAAAGTAAGTGGCTAGTGATTCCAGTGAAATCAGACTGCTGTAGCTCAAAAACAAATACTTCATATATTACTATACCTTGTTGGTATGACCTATATTATGTTAAAACACTGTTTAAGCAACTTATAATTCATACATGATTGCAAATTACTCCTAGCAGGAAGGCAAAGGGAACCTGTAAAACAGTTTAAAAATCTGGGAACAGTGCTCCCAAGTATCTCAACCCTGTGCCTKTCACCATTACACAGAGCTAAATCCTGCTCCACTCTTTTGGTTTGTGCAGAAAGCARATCTCCACCAAGCCTCACAGCAATATGAAATGAAAACAAAAATTGACTTAGATTTAGTCAATTTTTTAACAGGAAACTAGCATGTAATCAGGTCAGAAACCCAATACCACAGGGAAAACGTTTGTAAATTGTTCCTAGAGAGTTCCTCTAGAAGAGGTACAAATGTGGAAAAGGTGATGGCTTACTTACATCTGGSTTTATAAAGGTCTGAAAGAAGCTAGGAAGCACATACTTGATCATGAAGACACAGCGTGTCTAAAAATGRATAGGATGCTAAATTATTAAAGCCCTATGTGATCTAAGAGAAATAAGTAGCTTCACAAGCCTCCATTTATAGCAGAGAGCAGGTAAATGGCATGTTTGCAGTGGTATCAAGAACAATGTACCAGAAAAATCTTTCATTTTATTGTATCAGCAGAACATCATTCTAGGACAGCACCACAGCAATTGCTGAAAACAGTACTCTGATAAATCTAACAGGGCATCACTGAAGATCAGCCAGTTGTGGGTTGTGAGAAGTACATCAACAGCAGGGTGGTGACAGAATAAGGAAGTAGAAAACAGGATGTGGGGATGAGCAAAATGATAACAAACAGGTGGCCTAGAAGTACCCACTGGAATGTTAGAGACAATAGTACTTGAGAGCCAAGGAGTCCTGGGGTGATTCATACTGGTATTGTATTCCATATCTGTCTGTGCCAAAAAACTGTCACTGTCTCTTTCAGACCCCGATGCCTTGAGAAGGCTGACATASAACAKAGCCTAGGCAGAGTTAAAGAATAAAGTAGGGGTTTATTAAAAGGCCTTAATGGATCCAYCTGGGGCAGCACAAGAGCCCAGCCAGGGCTGCACCCAAGATGAACCAAAATGGTCACAAAATGCAYGACCGGTCAYGAGGTCTCACACTTCTACAGAGTTTGATCCATGTGCATATTGGAGTTACTTGTCCAATTATAGCTTTAGTTTATGAATTCCCATCCTTCTTGTTTTCTTGCTTCCCATGCTCTTGGGCCTGAAACTTGTAACAGTTGTCCTTGGTCCCAAGCTAGAAAAGGAATTGTTTTGTTTGCCWACCCTGYGAAGAGAACTTGCTAACACTTGATATGAAGCTCAGAACTACACAGCTAGGCAGCACAAAATCTGAAAAATATGAAAGCTAAAACATAAGGCATCACCCTGCATMCAGGACCCTTGTGTATGTGGGGTTGTGATCGTGGGCATTTTCAAAATCTCCCTGCCCAGCTGGTTTGCTGTTTTTCGTCATGTGGTGTTTGCTCGCGGGCTGCTTGGTCTTTGCTCAGGGAAAGGTTTTGGTTTTTTCCTTTTWTTCCCCCTTGGCTTGGAGAGAGTGCAGTTATCGGGGTTGAGMTTCCTTGGGTGAAGTTCCACACATCCCTGCTGGCGACCCTGCTCCAGGAGAGAAGATGGGAGCAGAGCTCTGGCTCTTTTGTGGCAGCTCTGGATTTTCAACTGTAGCCATTCGTAGGAAGTGCATTTCACAATTAGAAACCATTTTGAAGTGAACTTTGCAAACTGCCAGCAGTGGAAACAAAAAGCCAGTGAGGTGTTGGGGCCAGGACACATGGTGTCCCCCTTAGCCTGCTCCTCCTGCTGCTACCCCTCCACTGCGATGCAGAGCGCAGCAGCAGCGGTGCGGATCCCATACGAGCCTGCAGGTTTCCATCTGCCTCTGGAACAGCCCTGCAGCTCCCCCCTTCCCTGCAGGGGCTGTCACCATCCAGTCTCTCCTTCCTGGGGCCACACGGTCACCTGGGGAGGTGCCATTTGTCACGATCCRTCCTTACRAATGGGTTTYGTGATGGTTCRTGAATTGATCTCAGAGATCCAAGATTGACATGGCACAGGGGGTTTGCAGTACGAATCATAAACAAATGCACCTTTATTGAATAACTACAGCAAAATGTGTTAGGGAGGAATTGGGGAAAAAGGGAAGAATAAGGAAAAAGAGRGAGGAAGRGAAAGGAAGGTAWATAGCTACCAAACATAGAACAGTGAAGTCYTTCGATGTCCAGCCGATGGAGTTCACCAAGTCACGTCCAGGGACATCTTGGAGATTCCAGTCAATTTGGACTCTAATTATACTCTTTTTTGATGGGGGAAGGGGATGAATCTTGAAATCAAATCAAAAGTAGTCTATTGTATTTTCTGGGGGAAAATGGTATTTGGAGAAGGGTACACACAGTCCATGTTCTCAGCAGTGGGTGAGAACGATTGTCTTCTTGGTCTACTGCTCGTASCTGMAACATCCRTCTTGCTTTGGTCATAGGGGTTTCAYGTCTCASTCCTTGATGGAAGGGCTTCTTATATCTCTGTCTGTCACAGTGGTTGTAAAACAGGTGAGGGGTCTTCTGTGGGGAGCACCCAAAACCTCAAGAGAAGTCCAGCCAAGGTGAGAGGTGGGAAAAATTCCAGGGCTATCACTGCAAAAGGGCAAAGTGCCCCTTTTCTCCTTTCACTGGGTTCAGTGTAGCATACAGCAAACACACCTGTGAACAATGGCTTAGCAATGCCAGAAGCTGTGCTCAGGCCTCAGGGTCCTTGGCAAGCAACTTTCTCTWACAGGGCCAGAATTTCAGACAAGGGTCCTTTTTCTTCAGTGKTCCCCAATCTCTGTCCCTTTCATGATGATYGTGAGGCAGATGAGGGAAACTTCAGASAGAGACTTGCACCATTTTAGAAGTGAAGGTGTGATGTCATCTCCCACCATGTCCTCCAGCCATTTTGGGAATGGCATTTTGGGCCCTCTTTGTTTTCGCGGGGTTGTGAGGTCTAGCAGTTTAGTAACTAGCAGTTATTTACCTTTTTTTTTTTCTCTCCTGCCTGTTGGCATTCTGTTTGTTAATAAATTTTTTGTGGGGTTTTTTCACTTTGATCTACTCACATTTAYTCCTTATCAGTGGAAAGGGATTGTATGAACACTTAAAGGGAGACAACTCATTCCAGAATGTTCTCCATTAAATTGTCTCAAACSAAGAGACAAGGGATGAAAGTTTCTTTTCAACAGCCATCTAGAGTAAGCAAGAATCTAGCAGCCCACTGAAATCCTGAACTGATGTAGCACACGGGATAATGAACGATAGAGAGGGAAATCTCAGGGCAACTCACAGTAATTACAACTTAAAAGACTGAAAGGACAAACTAGAAGTGGGACTGTCAACATTGTCTCATAAAGTATGGGATCCAGCACAGACATGATTTTTAGCTGATAMACAGTCTGCTGAAGAGATAGTAGAGATTATTCCAAAGTTTCAGTGATAAAGAAAATGGTACATGATACCTGACCTCAGGACCTGAGATATTTGCAAAGACCCATATGGAAAGCTGTGSCCGGGAAACTGAGAAATTTACAGGAATGGGATAGCAACAAAGAAAGATCCACTAGCACAGTGAAGTGAATGGAAAGATCTCATGAAGCCTGACACACTAAAGAACAATCCTTTGATTAGTGTAGAAGTCCCAGACTGAGGGTGAGCATTTCTGCAGTCATTCTGTGTATCATCAAAGATACTTAGAAATCATGGAATAACATCTTGCCTTCTGCAAGGCAAGTGAGGAAATGGAAATTTTTCCCTTTTCACATTGCAAAAATGCAACATTCTTCAYCTATTAGTGCAAGGCAAGAGATGAAGTCATTATACTTGGTATAATGGCAAAAACCACTAATGCATGGGAGTTCAGCTATTTGTATACCTGAAGCAGCCAGGAATTGTTTTAGASATTGAAACCACAGCCAGGTAAATCCTGTATGGCACAGCTATTGACCTCTGTAATTAACAGCTGTGTTAAACATTTCTACAAAAGGAAGACAATGGGACTGACTGTAGCAAAGATATTGCACTTAATGATGCTGCTTATTTCTGCTTCCAGACAATAGCAGGCTCATTGAAATAATTATTCCAAGTATACCTGCCTAACTGAAATTGAAATACATTTTTGTATTGATAAAAATAACATGACAGTTTGGACATTTGAAATTCTTATTCTTGATTTAATTTTCCCTCAAACCTTACATTTGGCTTCTGTCTGAAACTATTTTGTAGAATTTGGAAATAGCATATGTTTCATGTCTAACACTAGATCTTGCTTTACTGTTTGAAAACAGCATCCAGCATAGGTGAGCACTCGGTGTGCAACAAGTAACACAGATGCAGAAGTAAACACAATTCCTGTTCATTAAGAACAAGTGTATTTCTGACAAGTGAAGGCATTTATGCCTTGGACAAAAATTAATCATGTCAAGGAAAATTATTTATATGGGATTCATGTTCAGAATGGCATTTGCAAGTAAARGGACTGTGCATTTCCAAGCACTTTGGGTGACATCTGGTGCATTGAGCTCTGAAGGCAATTAAGGTGACAATTTTTTGTTTCTTACTTTCAGACACRTATGTCTGGGCCAGCCACAAGGAGGGCCTTGTCCCTATCAACTGAAATGTGTCATATTGAGCAGAAATCTAATTGCTCTTAGCTGCAACACTGACTCATAAGAAATATTTTATGCAACACTCAGCAGAAGAGATGATATGGCAAACAGATGAAATACATAAAAAGAAATCAGACAGAGTTTATGAGAGTAAGTGAAAGTGTCAACTTGCAAATGGTATGTCTGGATGGAGTTATGGAAAACCATATGTACTAAAATCAAATAATAGGGGTAGGGAAAGACTGTATTTAAGAAAAAAAGAGTAAAAAACATTAGCATGAAGCTGCTAAAATAAATTTATGAGAGATTTCTTAAAAAGAAGAAAAAGACTTTACTCTTACCTTTGAATAAAAACCCAAACAAACAACTAATTTTCTTAATTGCAATGATTAATCTTTCTATTAGCATTTGGGGTCCTGAAAAGTTTCTCTTAAAGAAACCCAAATAGCTAGAGGCAATTCTCTCTCACTTTCTAAAGTCAACTAAGTTTTTACCCCCCAAGAAATACCTCCAAAATAATGTATTAAAGCAGTGAGGTACTATTCAGAAAARGTGAGAGGCAGAATTTAATAAGAAATAAAAATATGAGTTCCATCTATAAATTGTGCACAAATTTCACACAGAAACCCCGCTGAATACAAAAAGAAATTAATTTTACCCAGACTATCAAGATTCTCCTAAGTTACATTCCTTTAAGGATGTTGAGTCACTTACAGAGTGTATTCATGCAGATTGATCATCTGTTTAGATTTTGCCACTGAATTCAGCTGATCTAGGGTTTCATCATGCAAATGTGWGTGGGCTGCATGTGAACATGCTCGTGTTACAGGATTGCAGAAGTACATGAAAATGTTCTTATGAATCCTGAAGTGCCATCTGTTCTCTAGCTATTTTATCAAGACTCATTCTGTCTCTTCTAATTTTCTGCCTCAAAACAGCCAAATAAAAGAAAGTACCTCCTGCAACCAAACAAAACACTGCACATCTTCATCTACAGAATTTTTCTCACTGCCTGCCTCTGGAAGCAATGTGCATGTSGTGACAGATGTTTTAGGTCCAGCACAGACTGGCTTCAGTTACAACATACATCCAACTGCAGCAATCTATGTGTTTCCCTGTCTGGATTTTTTCTTTTTTTTTTTTCTTTTTTTTTTTTTTTTACCTTCCAAATTGCTTCAAACAGCTACTTTCAAGTGTATGCAAGATTAATGCAGAAGCTGGAGTTAAAATGCTTACTTGTTTCTTTTATTATGCATCCCCATCCTCTGGGATACCAGTACAGCAAACCCAACAATACCTTCCCTGTAGTTGTGATCTTTGTAATATTTGTCACAAAAGTGATTGTTGGCCATATTCCCCAGATCACTGACTTTTGYCCCCTGTTGAAATAAAGACGCTGCCAGTCCTTTAGTGGTTAAAGTCATGATCCATAAACTTTAAAATTATGTTTAAGGTATATTCAAAATTAMGTTTAGTTGAGATACATCCTCAAATTGACCAAAGCATTTCAGTTTAACATGTGAAGTCTAAAACAAACAAACAAACAAACAACAAACAAATAAATAGCATATCTAGAATCATCACAATTCAATTTAGTAGCTTAGTATAGCCTATTAAAAAACCCAACCCCAAACTAAACCAACCAACCAATAAAAAAAATCAGAAAACCCCTACAAAGCCAAAACCATTGAAGACATCAAGGCAGGACTGCAGTAATAAGGAAAATCACAAGGAGGCAGGCAAACATCACTATCAATTGAAAGCATGAGAAATAGGAATAAAAAAGTATACTCCAGAGAAATTAAGATCYCAAAAAGGATAGGTAGCACTTTTTCATTTCCTCATGCAATAAAAACTAATAAAATTGAAACATTTCTGGAYACCTTAACAAGGAACTGAATGCCATGTGTTTTATGCTTGCAGATTTATCTTTGGGAAGAACTAAAAAATATGACACTGTAGAGGTCTCCTGCACTACCAGTCAGTGTCACAAATACTTTGACTTTTAGATGGTTTTCTGCCTTCTATGAATTTATTCAGGATTAGCAGCTGCCTCATTTGGTTTGGCACTATCAAGTAAGCAAAAGGAAATTCAATAGCTTTAAAGTGAGGGTCCCAACAAAAGAATACCAGAAAGATTTGAATTTTTCTGGAGATTCTCAGAATTGYTTTTACACTTTCAGATGCAGAAACTGCCTACATATTTTTGCATGAAAAGTTCAATAATGCCTTTGCCAGTCAGGCTTTTTACTCCTTCATGGTATCACTTTCAGGAATGGCAAGTGCTGAGGTGTCTGAYCCAACCCATAAGAGAAAATAATATGTAATAGCTATAATACTATTTCATTTCCTCAAATTTATGAGATGTAGATTTAATTATAAGCTCTAAAGACATATTTTTCACATGTCCTTCAGCAAGTAAATATATTGTAATTCTATACTTCAAGTCTCTAGGCGTGGCATAACAAGACTTACTTGTTCCAGTGCATCTGTGTACAGGCTTGCTGGCTAGTCAAAGGTAGGAACTRTGAATATGTATGGATAAAATATCAACATTAAAAAGTAAAGTTTCTGATAACTGAGATAAAACCAGTCAGAGGGTAGATATAGTTGAAATTAGGAGCWTTTAAGATTTAACATATGCATAACATAACTCCTCACTGAATGCTTGCAGATGAAATTGGTCTGTGCTCAAAATTATTGAACTGTATGTATGCTCTTGAAGATGAAGAACCTACAGTGTACAATTTCAACATGCACTAGCCCCTGCCTTACTGTGACTGCAGCTTATTAAAATAAACACACAAAAATAAAGAAACAAACATGAAAGGACATCACCAACATGATGCATAGCAATCATGGTAGTTATGAAGTTTAATTAAAGTGAGACATGTAAAACTGGGGAAGTTTCATTCATATGACTACACTGGCCTGAGGAGATCATGTACTAAAATCCAGAAGTTATCCAAGAGAAGCTATAATAGGCTTACAATCAGTTTATCCCTGTGCCAAAGAATGAATGTTCYGTAAAAAAGCTTTTTAAAGCAATACAATATACTAGCCAGACATAAAGCCATTTGTCCTTGGTTGCTTAGCAAWCCTAGAATAGAGATGCAAATAAATTCATCCAGCCTTTATTTCTGACTAATTCAAAAYTACATTCTATTGTCTAATCATCGTAAATATATTTAACAATATGGTCCTTTAGAAGGAAACTATTATTTATACTATCCTCCACAAAATGACTCATTAAAATGTGGCTTTATTGAGGATATTGCTTACAAGAATCCTTTTTAATAGCATCACCAATTAAATAAATAAAATGAGATACATCTTTTGTTTTTAAGCATGGGTTATACTTCACTAATTTAATCCACCTACTTTTCCTCCATCTTTCCTCCACAGGATGTTTATTTCCTGTACTTTCCATAMCCTAACCCACAAGCTTCATGGAAGTCTGGATTACAGGTAAGAGAAAATTAAAACCTCCTAAGGAATAGAAGCACAAAGGAATGAGCATTGAAACAGAGAGGAGTGCAAACCTTATGTTTACAAGTGCCCCATGGCAATCCAGTACCCCAGAATGGCAAGGAGAAACCAGGGAGCTGTTCTTGTTCCAGTCTCCTAGCTGTCTTGTATTCTGAGGCCAGAATATTCCTCAAAGAGCTGCAGTACAATTTTAGTGTCAGTCCAGTAGGAGCTATTGCCGAACATTTACATTAAGGTGAAACACTGCATATGGACATTTGTTGTGGAGCAGTAGTAGCTGCTAACTCACATTCCTAAAAGTAATTTGGTTAATTTGCCCAAAAACCTAAGTTCCAGTCTAGTTCTACAGAAATGTAAATTAATTCCCAATATACTGAAAGAGATTTTCTAGTCTGACTCTCTTCCAAAAAGTTCTGGACCATGGTGTGAAGGCTTGGCCTCCAGTTGCTTCTCCTCACTGTGTAGGTGCAGCAGTAGCTGCAATCCCATCTCCTCCCACTAAGACTCTGTTCTGAGTTCCTAGGTTCCCAGCACTCCAGACTCCACCTCCWGCCCTTGATGAGTTGCACCTACCACCCTTCCTATTTAAAACAAGCAGTGAGGAACTCTGGATGCTGGACCAATGTCACTCTTTCTTTATCCTGGACTATATAATGTATACTTTTAAAGMAGGAAGAGTACATGGACAGAGGAACAAAAAATGGGGAGAAGACTTCAGAAAAGAAAAATACTTCCCCCCCACCTCATATTTATACAATTACACTTCTACAGCTTCATTCAGCTTGATGTCCTTTTCTTCTGTTGATAAATGCTCTCCTAGATTTGTAACCCTGTACTTTCATAAGCCTGTAGGTGGACCAAGGTAAGGTTAAAAACATGAGCTGACCAACATTTAGGATGAAAGGTAATAATGTGTATGTCTGTATTTGCTCTGTTATTTGTTTATGTCTCGTGAACAGACAGTAATTAACATTTTTCTTTTACTTGTAGAGCAGTTATCTTTGAAAAATGCATCACTTGTGTATTTCACTCTTTTACCCATTATCTTCTCATCATAGTCCTAAGCACCAGCAAGTCTCTGCTAACATTGTCCTTTGGCCTCACTCTAATGTCAATTCAAAAAAAAAAACCCCAAAAAACCCCAAAAAACTCAAACAAACACCAACAAAAAACCCCACCCTTATATCTTTTAACAACACTATGTTCTCATTATGGCCAATTTCCAGCTCAATTTGCCTTCACATAAAGGGTACATTATAAATGGAAGCAATCTTTATAGTTTCATGTAAATTGAAGGAAATACCTGAGAAACCCAAGGTCCCAAGAAGTGACTACACTGCCAGCCAACTCTGCCCTGCAGTATCACTGCTTCCATTGACCCATTACTGGAAGAGGAGCAGCTTTCAGGGGCAAATTATTTCAGAGAAAAAGTTCAGTGAGCTGGCAATATTCAGATAATATTCCTTCAACCAATACCAATTATATCCATGAGAAGTGTCAGGACTCTGTAAGGTACTTCAGAAAACCTATGCAAATCCCAGATAACCCATGATTTTGGTTGGCTGCCTACAGAGTGCCTCAGATTCCTTCTGTTTTATGATTCCTAGTTCTGCTGGAAAYTCTAGTCCATGTGCTTTTAGATAAAATCTAATAGGCAAAGAACAGAAAAGTCTCAAGGTATGTTTTCCAGTCTTATATAGGAATAGTTAAGGGCAACACCAAAATGATGAAAACAGTTACACAGAAATCTGGAAACTGTCTCYTACCTCCATCCCCTGGTTTTTAAATCAACAGAGCTACATGCATAAGCAAGAAAATTACATTTGGAAAGTATCTAGAGGCAGATTGTTTTATTAGATCTTRCTTGAATTTAGACTAGAGGTTATTCTTTTAAATGAACAGGCCTGCAATAAATTTATTTAACTCCATGGGTTTCATTAAAATGCCTTCTAATTTACACTGGGTTATGAGGGGAGAACAAGGGTGGCATAATTTCAATAATGTTTATCCTTAGGCTTAATTTTCTTTAAATAGTACAAAGCATTCTCTCAAAGTTTTCAAAATGATGTCAGTGTGAGTCTGTGGGGCATTATGTTACAAAGTTGGAATGAAATTATGTCACTGCAAATCCATGAAACCAGCATTGTCAGAAATGAACCAAAGCTATACTAATGTGTTTAAAAAAGTGAAAATCATCTGAGTGGAATGAAAAACTTTAAATAAAATTAAGATATTGCAGATCGCAAACTATTTATCCAAGAGTGCAGTCATTGGTTTTGACTACAGATCCAAACACACATAAATATTTGGCTAGGGAGTCACATCTAGTCCAATGCCACCTGTAGTATTTCACATATTTCAAACCTACCAGATCTCAAGTGACTTGACTAGCATGGAAGTCTTTGGGCCAAATTTGACCAGAGTATAAATAATACTGGGAATTATAWACCAAGTACATCACCTGGAGAAGAGTGAAAATGCCTGGAAAATTTAAACTACCATACCAAGTGGACAAAATTTACCCTTGCTGCAATGTGAAAGCAGAAAATCCACAACTGGTCACTCTCCCAGCTTCTAAAAATAGCCATCCAAATGCAAGTCAGAGGTGAATCAGTGCATKAATGAGGAGAGCATGAGCAGAAGTYAACATATGACAACAYGGCTGCATGCTATTTCACCGATACCAACTTTTCTTGCTACACCTCTTTCTTTTCGTTCTGGGCCCAGATTAGCATTTGCCATCATCTTGAAGCAAATTTCTAACAGATTTGAACTTAAAATGGGTTGACTCTGTAATTGTATTGCCATAGAGAAATTAAGGATTGGCATTTCAGCTTAAAAAATGTATGACTTACAGGTATGGAAGCTAACTATTTCATTTCATACACATCACTACTTTGCCACAGTCATTACACCCATTTTTTGAATCTCCTTGCCAGATCTAAGTGTATATCCTTACACTACTACTCCATTAATACTGAACATAACTAAACATACAAATGAGAAGTATTTTATTTCTCAGCCACATTAATAAATCTAACTAATGTCCTAAACTGTACACCTATAAATCACTTCAGAACTTTTTTTTTTATTCAGGCTTTTATTCTAAACAGTTTAGCACAAAAATAAATTTCAGCTGAAATCAGTCTCATCTAGTTTGGTGTGYTAATGTTGAATTTTTAACTGCTTTGACCCAAGACAAGATATTTTACATGGACACGAAACTGCCAGAATTCAGCAGTTTGGTAAATTTGGGCAATAAAAGACAAAATACTGATTTTCTTGTTCTCCACAGACCTACTTTGACAGCACATCTGATACTAACTTTGTTCATAATCCTCACTTTTCCATGAGACAGATCCAGGAAAAATCATGGTAATACTATCACTTTTGTTCTGTGGAATTCCAAGTTTATCTTTGGAATGCTTTCCAGGAGTTTACTGTACTTTCATGACACTTGTGAGTGGCTGACCAGGTGCCAAGCCCTGAAACCCATTTAAAGTGCAGTAAATGTTACCAAAAAACCACACTTCCTTGGCATGAAACTTTAAAGATAAAAAATTGATGGGGTTAAAAGGAGAAGCAATCAGACTTAAAAAATGCACAGACTTTTCATATTGTGCTATTTTTCTGTGGGCTATTTAATAATTTTAGGACTCTGGTAACTCTCTTGAYGCAGGAATGAATTATTTAAAGTTAGTATTAGTAATTCAGTTTAGTTTTGATAGCTGCTAGCTGTAACCTGACAGCACTTCAATTCAGTCACATGGAAATTCCCTGTTGTATATATTCTAGTATGCTGGATCTCTTTGCACTCATCAGTTTTATATCTTTCTGCAAATACCAGAAGAAACATCGTTCTAGGTTCTGGCAAAGATCTTGGAAAGGGAGAATGTGCTAGTTGCCAAAAAGACACTGATTACTCTAACAGAGTAGCCCAGAGTGTCTATGCTTTCCCTTTTAATATGCAAACTTGTTTCTGATTTAGAACTGATTCCTGGCAAAGGTGTTTTCCTCAGTGCTCATTTGTGGATAGCTAGGCTCTATGTCAACTCTCATCTTAGAGAACACAAACCACTTTTCACTTACTCAGAAGCATGAATAAATTTTAWAACATTTAGTCCTGCATTTCAGGGCAGGAAAGCAAAGTGAGCACACATAATAGGAACAGAAGCAGTACCTCTATTGCATGTATGCTTTTAAATCATGATTGCAAAAGCAAGAATTATGTAAAACTCATTTTATAAAAACAGAACAAAAAGAAAAGCTATGTTTAGACAAATCCAGTGTGTACACATCAAGTATGCAAGTATCCTTGCATCCTTCAATACTTTATCTTTAGATTTCACTTCTTTCAGAGATGTAATTTTTAATTACTGACAGAATAATAGATTTTCCTTTGATAGGGTGATCAGCTGATGCTTTGGTAAAGCCTGAAAAAGCAATGGAAACATTCTTGAGTGAAATGCCTTCTCAAATATTGTCTGTTGTTCATTGCTGCTACATCTGAACTGTGCAGCAGACAGTACTGCCTCTGCTCCACACTTTGCTGGTCTGCCCCGGCCCTATCCTAATCCATGAGAAGGCAAGATTTTTTTTTTTTAACCTTACCTCTCCTCCTATTTTCAGATTATCACAGAAGAGGCTGCATGGTCCATCTGAACATTTAAGAAACCCTGTGTGTCCAAAATTATATCTACTTCATATTCTAAACACAGACCTGACTAGGAACCACTGCTGCAGTTTCTAAAAATTTCAGTTGACTGTCTACAGGTCTGCTTAATCTTTAAAGCTTTATTCCATTTTTATTGAGGAACCAGTTTCCCAACTGGCACTGAGGAAAGTAATTTCTACAGAACCTTTATGCACTGATCTCTGTCTTCACAGTGTCTCTCCCTACATGCAGTTTAATAGATACTTTTCATTATAATGCATTTCTTCTCCAAAACAGTTTGACTAGATTAAAAATTAGCATGCAGACATGAATATTTTAAACTCAGGGCCAAAACAGAGAAGGTTAAATCAACATTTCCTTCTTGCATTTGCCATACTTTAAGGGTACAGTTCTCACTTTTAATTCACCTGGATGTCTAAAAATTTACCCAGTTAACATATTAACACTCCTTGATGTATTTTGAGTTGACGYCACCTAAATTTTTAAATTTTTAGTCAAAGGACTATGGTTTCACAGATAGTAGTGTGGCACACGTACACACCCATGGAGAACTGTGTTCACACACAAACACACTCATAAAATACATGAAGTACCCTGTGCACAGGTAAGATGGGGTATAAAAGCACACAAAAGCTCCTAAATGCAAACATATGTGTAAAGTTGGTAGATCATAATAGAGCTTCATAGCATTTTTCCACTTCTATAATATGAATGAAGCAAAATGAATGTGAGTTGTAAAACAAAGCTTCTTCAGACTGGAGAATCTATTAAGTTAGTATTAGCTTTTGTTCTAAAATKACTTTGCTTTTTAAACAGTTTTTGTTATTATGTTAATCTTGAAAGTAAAAACTAATTGTTAGTGAACTAATTGTTAACTTTTAGTTCTATTTGCATCATGGATAGCCCCAAGCAGTAGCTCTAAAAGGAGATAGAACTCCAGAGATCTTTCCCTTAGACAAGCTTTGCTAATGCTAAGCACCAGTGCAGAGAAATTCTTTCCCTGTAACTTTCCTCTCAAAGTATCTCCTAAGCAGTTATTRTTAATTTTGAACAGTTAGAGAAACATGAATGTGAAGATCATAGAGTAAAATGTACTTACGTCTATTTTCACATCAATATAAACTTTCTTCATCAGGATACTCTTAGTTTTTGGATTGGACTCTTTACTTCAGTATTAACAAAAAGGGAATATTACATAAAAATTCCTGAAGTATTAAATGTCAATTCATATTCACTAGAATCTGCAAAAAATTACTTGGTGGCTTTAAGTCAAATACAGCCAGAGTCTTGGCTTCAAAAAATCCTCACTGACGACCCTTTCAGATATACATATATACACAGTGCCAGACCTGAATCAAACACCTGATCTCCATATTTGCTGCAGCAAAGATTTCATGCCACAGACACCATGGTATACAGCATAAAGCTTTGAGCTCTAAGGCATCTCCTCTGGCTCAAACCTCAGGCCAGTTTTTGGACTAAATGGAAAGAAYAGCAGAGAACAGACAGAATTAGAGAAGCACCATCAGCAGCCTGGTCAGTATGTCACAGACATATTGCTTTTCTGAAAGAAGGGRTGGGGATGCCTTACACATTTAACAAAAAGCCTTTGCCCCACTATTCCATATATACTGGGATACTCCAAAAGCACTGTTTGCTTACTTGTCCTTAATACTTTTTTGTACTGATGGGATTTCCTGAAGCACTGAGAACCAGCTTTATTTATTAGAGATTTAATTTTTTTGGTGCTGTTTGCAAGGGASTCAGGGCTAGGTCAAGACTGAATACTAAAATGATAATAGCTGAWAAAAAAACCCTGAACAAAACCACATTCCCTTTGCTATTACTTTTCCTAAGTTGGAACTGTGTTTTAAAATTAGGCCAGTAAGATTGTAACCCTGAGTAAATTAATTGCATTATAGCTGAATCTGTAACAAAATCATACACAATTATCAATACATGCAGACCAGGTTTTCATGGCCTCCTTCAAAATCTGGGTTTATGTCCAGAATTGCTAAGAATTGTTAAGTAGGACTTTCTATAGTATCTTTTGCAAGTATTATATTAAATTTAAAAAAAAACCAAAAAAACAAACAAACAAACAAAAAAAAAAACAAAAAAAAAAAAAAAATCCCACCACTCTAGCAAAGACTAAAGAGAAGGAGGGAGATGAGAACAATGTACACTGCCAGCATGAAATTGCCATGATATCATTCTTTGGCTTGMCAATACTTTGAGAAACTAGGGTGGAGAGGAGAGAATGAAACAGAAACAGGGTTCTCTGTACCCTTATGAAATGCTAAATTTTCCTTGTCCCTCTTGCCCGTCAGTAAATCATGAGGAAGTTGTTAAGTAAAAGAAATTTGCATGAGCACCACTGAAATTTCTGAAAAACTGAGTTTTTTGCAGCCTAGCATTTTACTTGATTTACGTGAGTTGGGTTTGAAAGTTCTACACAGAATTCTGAATACTACTAYGGTTCTACACCTTAGACACAGGAGAAATACATTTAAAAAGAAAAATGAAAATAAAAATTTAAAATATCTAAAATACATTTAAAATACATACATTTTGTCTGGGAAACATTTTAGGTTAGGATTTTTTAAACCCTATCATATATTCAATTTATTGTTCAAAACAATATTTAAGTATTATCTTCAACTACAGTGTCTGAAAATAAGTGAGCTATATTAGTTTAMCTGGGTTTATAATAGGCTAGCTAATGGCAACATGTTTCTCAGGTCTGATATGGGAAGCAAAATCTGAGCTAGAAAAAGAAACACTGCTTCAACAATTTTTATGTATTCCCTTGATGGAAACCAGGAGGCATTTTGGAACCTAAAGCAATACCAGGTCAGTTGAGCTCAAATATCTTCTAGGGAAAGCAACATGCTAAATGTTATCRAGAGCAAAATGGTATCAAAAGGTCAAATATCTGTGTCAGTTAAAAAAAATAAATTCTAACAGAAATTCATTTTGTGACTTAGCTGGGCCACCTTTAAGTGACCTGTTGATAAGTTCCATGTAAAATCACACTAGCTGAACAGGGCCAGGAAGCTGTCAGTTGGTTGCCAAGCCCAAAGGCTCTGGCTACATCTGTCTTTGGRTCTCCCTGCCACACCAGAACCACCTGCACCAGCCCAGATCCATCRCTATTCTAATGGAAAATTCAAAATTGTGTCTGGGTTCCAGATCGAAATTYAGTGTGTAGAGATCAAATATTCCTTGAACTCTTCCTTCAAAAGGAAAAATAAAAAKTAAAAATTCAGGAAAAGGAAGGATTTAAGATGGGGGTGTTGCAGGGGCAGAACACAGATGAGATAGAAATCAGTTCCTTTACAGGTAGTCTAACACATGAAAAACTTTGACACAGAGGCAGGAACCCATTTCCCTCATATTTAAAAAGTCTTTGAGATTATTAAAACTTACTTAAAATGAGACAGAAAGTTATAATGGTTATGCATTTGCCAGATTGTTATAAATATCTCTCTATATGAATAAATAATTACTCTTAAATACATTAAAGTTCATGTTAAGCTAGCATGGTACTATGTTCTGTTGCTAAAGGAGAGAATTTACACAGAAAACTTCAGTGAAAATTCATTATTTGATGCACAAAACATGCAAGTGACCTTGGACTCAAACTTCTAATGTCAAGAAAAAAAACAAAACCAAAGAAAATAAAGTCAGGGCCAAATGGTGACCTTTGCTGGGCATTTGTGATTTCTGCTGATGGAGGCGCCATGGAAGCACAGCTCTGGTCCCATGTGAACTGGCACAGTCACTTGATACAACTATTTCCATTTGTGATTTACAAGGAGGTGAGCAGCTCAAGAAGCAGAAGCAGTAACTAACACTCAGTCTAGGATCTTACAGGTACCTGTGCAGAACTACTAAAATCTGTATTTTAATCTGTTCATGTATTTTGATMATGAACTAAATTTTATACAGCTCAGCACAAATAGCTTGAAGGGCAAGTTGTCATTATATTAGAATAACATATATAATCAAATTTGAGTGCACTTAACCTTAAAATCTCTTTCCTTAATTCTACCTTAATGTAGGCAAGAATACTTGCCAGTCATTTTTTATTATTTACATTAACAAATGGAATTTAAAATATGAAGTAAAAATAGCTATTAATACTGTCCTAAATTATTAGAAGCAAATTATATTTGAAAGGAATTTTTTTATGTTGTAGTTAGATAAAAATTTAAAAATCTGCACTGAAAAAGCACTATTCACTATATCCTAAGAGCATTATTTCTATGTTTTTGCAATACAAGAGAGATACACTGAATTTATCATGACCGTTTCCTAGTCTTTGAAATAGTCTAGACTAATAAATAATTAAAGGACATAACTGTTGTGGATAAAGGTCTCATTGTTTTATTCCTTTGCTACCATAAGAGTTTCTTGTTAAATAATTCTTTTTACTTTTTGAAAGATAAATCTATTCCTAGTGACTGATGCAGATGCAGCTAAAGTTTTATTTGGGTTTTTTTTTCTTTTAAAGTTGCAGCATAACATCTCAAAATATAATCTAAATAAATCAATGTAAAAAACATCCCCAAAATTYATAACAAAAAAATCTATCAAATTGACAGGTTAATTTTTACATTTTTAATCTGAAAGATAAATAATATAAAATGCTGTGTAACTGTATTTTGATTATCAATCCCATTAGTCATCATAGAAAAGAGAGAGGAATTTCTTGTTCCTCTCCACTGAGAGAACCCTGAAGGCGAGATGATTCTAAAAACAAAACCCCCCCCCAAAAAAACCCACCAAAACTTCTTAAGAGAATAAAAACCAAAAATAAAAATTCAACTTGCTGCATCTATCTAGAAAGAGTGGGTATGTGAAAACTTCTAGCAAAGACAAAATCCTCCTGGAACAGACTAGTGGATAAATTCTATGCCATGCAAATCATGACTATTCTCATTAAAATATAATGTTCGGTATTTCAACATGAGAAAGGATTTGGAAATATTTATTACTTTTCCTCTGCTCAGAACTAGAAGGCATCAGAGASRACAAATTCATCAATAAACACATGGSATAAAATCCTGCTGTGTTGATATATTGCAAAAAGTACTTTATACCTTTCCATGCATTGCCAGAGGTGGAGTTTGAAAATGAAATATAGTAGATATAGTTTTTGGTGAACAACATCAATGCTTACAAAGTGTAACTGAATATAACAAGAGGAAAAAACTTGCTTTCACACTGACAAGAGAATGACAAAGRAATAAAATATTTTTGAAAATGCACTCTAACTTCCTCCTGTTATTTTAGGAATAGAAAGGTAAAACCACATTGCATTAAATATTTTAAAAGCCTACACACAATTTTTGTTAAATCATGGCCAGCCCAGTTCTAGGCAGAACCATCATTCCCAAGTCAAGACATAAATCCCAATAGGAAATTCCCATGCAGGCTAAGATTTCTCTCAGAGAATTAAACTAAAGCTGAGGAATATGGCAATAGATAATCAATGCACTTTCATGCCTGAATCCTAAGTGTCCACTGAAAATCCCTTATGAACAGTGCAGAAGCTTTGSTTAACAGATGGCACCACAGAAGCCACATTTTTTCTTCTCTCCAGATGGCAGCAGGAGTTATGTTTACAGCAGAAAAGTATACTGTACACACTGTATATCATAAAGAATCAGGTGGGGTTTATTTCCTTTCCAATTAGCATTGTATAGTAATTATCTAAACCTACAGTGAMGAATATTAACTTAAATTCACCCTAAAAAAATTTTAGCATTCTTCTATAAAAGACAGATGTACTTACCTTGACTCTGTTAAATATAATTTCCATTAGTGTCATGCCTAGTCAACTCACCAAAGAAGGTTAAAGAAGAAATGTCAAGCTCAGTGCTATCCTTTAAAGGCAGCACTACAAACAGCAGCATCTCCATTTCTAAAGCATCAGGTTTACTAAACTGCTTTCTAAACTGCAAGCACATGCTGCTGTCCAATCATTAATGTAGAATATAGCAYTGTCTAGTAAATGTCAAATGGATTCTTATAAAATTATTCATCTATTTAACAGAAGCACAAGATAATAACTGAGAGGAAGGAAATAGTTTCCCCCAGTAACATTATCAGTATAAACTTATGGGACCCAATCCTTAGTTCTCAACAATGCACTATAAATAAAGGTCTTTTTGTTTTGAAAATTCTTGTCTGCAGATTAATGGTGGAATTGATTAGCAGTCTATACGGGTTCTTAGCTGTGGAGATGCTGGTCCATTACCTGTAATATAAAAGGAGTAAGAGAAGCAAAAAAGGAGAAGAGGGGACTTACATATTTTGGTCTATTTTTGTATTCTTGGTATTGAGGGAAAAAAAAAGTCTAAAATAATGAAATCAATACTACATATTTTTCTAGCTTTGTTATTAATCTTTATTTACCTTTAAAGTATTGAAAATTTTTGTATAATTAATTGCCACACAGAAAAACTTTTGATGCTGTTGTGCAGGGTAATTTTACCCTAGTTTATTCTTGCGAGAAAAGGAAACTGCCCATTACACCTGGGGAATGTCTTGCTTTGCCATCTTTAGCTCTTGCTAAGGAAATCAGTTGAATTTTAGGGTGATACTTTTAGACACAAAGCTTCAGAATACTCTATCCTAGCCTCCTCCTAAGAAGAATTCTCTTTCTACCAATTTCAGGTAATGTAATATTGTTATAACTTCAGTCCTAGAAGCTTAAATTATAAATACTATGGCAGAAAATGATCACAGGTGTATTAGTAATTTCAAGAACTAGAATGTTACTCTTCTTGAAGATGCATCATACCCTAAAAAAGCACAATATGATTTGCTAAAAAATGTTTCTTAACTCCAAATTCTCATTGTGCAAAAATACATAGAGGGAGACATATAGGAATGCATAGAGGAATTAAAGAAGACACAGTATTTGATTGTCCACAGAAGGAGGTCACTGAGGCAAACCAGTCTAAGCTAGTGAGAAAAACTGCAGAGCTATTGCACAGCCTGTCAGTTCCACTGAATCTGAATATTGCATCAAAGATATATTCTGTAAAAAAATTTCCACCAAGTCTAACAAGAACTTCATTGGGTGAAAGTAAAAAGGAGGAATTTCAACAGTCTACCATTAAATTAGGAGCTAATAATGTGACTTACAAAGTGGTTTTTTTGTAAAGAAGTTTCTGATGAACCCTTTCAAAGTTCTAGACACTAAATTAACATGAATGGCTGCACAAATGCAGTATGTCAGTGAAAAAAGGTAGAAAATTAAATCAAGACAGCAAAAAAAATGTATTTAATTTCTCATACTTTATGGGTTTGCATAACCCTCAGTGAGAATCAGTCAACTATTTAACTAAAAATGTCAGTTCTTCAAAGAACCAGATAGTGGAGCTGTAGCTGCTTTTTTATTGAGTGCAAAAACAGCACCATCAGATACAAAGTGAAGAGAGAGATGCCCATGGGCTTCTGGCATGGAGGCATCCAGGCCTAAATCAGAAAAGCTGCAGGCAGAAAGGGGAAAAAAATAAAGAATAAAGGGAGAGGCAGGAGAGAAAGGGTAACTAAAAGAACAAGCAAGCTGCACTTTAAACTGGGGCAGGGCAGAGCTCTGCCTAATCTCAATAAATTAATGATAGAGTACAGAACAAAATGGATTTCCTGACAGTTCTATAGTTAGCACTCAATGCCAGCCACCCCACTGACACCTCCAGGATCACTGTTTSTCCAAGAGCTTCTGAGTCTTGTGGAGTGAATTTTACTGGCCCTTTAAGGACTTATTTTTTTAACAATAAATGAAACCTGAGAAGGCTGAGAAGAATTCCACCTTCAATAGCACAAGTGAGACTGAAATGTCATCTTTTCTGTGACTGTAAAGCTGTTGGAGAGGAATTGGCACAGAGTAAAGAAGTGTCCAGCTGAAAGGCCTCCAAAACCACCTTGTATCTGGGCATAAACYAGGGCTGCACTTCAGACATGCCTTTCCCCAGCTCTTTTGCAGTATCCAGTTGGGAATTACTGYAGTTGGCTACAAACACAAAGAAGACTGAGATGAGAAGCCCAAAGAGGCCAATGACTTGTCCTGAGGCCCAAGAGGTGTTTTCAGAATTCACTCACAAGACCCCAGGCATCCCACARTATCTCCTTTGGAGTTAGGGTAATTAAAACTCCTGATGTGCCYTTGATTGTGACATTTTAAACACCCTGGGAAGTTATTTCTCATGGATAAAGCTTAGGAAAGGATTTTCACTACTAAAAACATAAAGTCTTTCACAGATTGGAAGTGAATAGGCCTGGGAAAAGTAGAACAACTGTGAAAATCTTTGGAATAAGGAAGACAAAAAAAGCTAGGAAAATTATGCTGAAGGAAAAACAAAAGACAGAAACACACCATACAAAAGCTGTGAGTACAACTTATGCATTTGAACTGGAAAGGCAGAGCAAAGCATTTGAGTCTTGAGATCTGTATAATCAATCTGCTTTCTATTTCTCTTTCTTTCCAGTTCTTCTATGGTATATGATACATCATCCCTACCTGGATGGTTTTGAGTAAAATGTACTTCTATATTTATACACAAGTACATTTTTCTCACCAGGAAGAGGCAATAGTGCATACTAGAGTGACTGCAGAGTGATTTATACCTGTCTCTTATACACATCTAGATGTGTATAAGAGACAGATGTATATATATATAAACATATATATTACACATATATTATATTAGTGAATCTGAAAATAAAGCTTCTACACAGGTGCTGTAGCAGGTAAATAACACCTGTCCTTTCCTGGGATTTAGAAGAAGAAAGTATTAAATAAACATTTTATTATTACTATAGCAAAATAATGTTACATGATATTAATTATTAAGGATACAAGATCAAATATTTAAGAGGAATCACAYACTTATCAACTGGGCTGCAAGAGAGAGAACATCTATATGTTACAGGAAAAATTAAAAGCTTTAAAACCAGGACCCATTACATCATCTAATGTGACTCCAGCTGCACTAGAGACAATTTCCCAACAATCTGAATGTCATCAGAGGTATGGACCAAAATGTCAGATCTTTCTGAGAGAAGCTGGTTAGTTTGTGGGAAATTTTAATACTAATGTATATCCAATGCAACATGAGAACATTGAAAACAGAATTCCTGTCACTGAACCTGTTAAAGAAGTCCTTTTTGTAAAAGTGTGACTGACATTTCTTACTACAAGAATCTCTACTTTGCTGCCTTCTCCAAGAAGCAAGCACTTCAAACTCTGTGACTCTCTTTCTCAGTTTATAAACCAAACATTTKTACAAGTTTTCATGACTTGTTATTCTTTATTTTTAAAAATAGATTTATTCATTCAGTTCCATTCTGAAAGATTAAGGCAGAATGGTAGGATGGTAGGAGAGTGGAAAAGCAAATGATTAATTGTATGTTGCACACATACAGAGATCCTGCTAACTGTAAACCAATGGTTCAATTTTAAATTGAAAAGTAAAATTTTTCATTTAAAATTGAAACTGGTTTCATTTTAAGCTGGTAATTTATTTCAACTTATTAATATAATCCATTAATGTAAAACATGTCTTTCATATTTTCTGTGGAAGTGGAACTTAGAATTGTTCCTACATGGAAGGAAGGAAAAAGAATCTACAAGCAGGTAAATTTTTATTGAAAATAAATTTTTAGCATCTAAGCCATCACAGCATTATTTTAATCACATTCAKTTTATGCATTATGGAAACACTTCATGTACAAAAAAATACTTCTGGGGCCTGAAATTTTATCAGGAGATTTAAGTATCTTAACGTTTTTATKAAGTTTTGTAATTTCCCCTAATTCACAGATTTAAAACTTCTATTAGGAATTTWAATATTTTCCCATGTTAAAAGAAAAAAATTAGTCTAATTTTAATGGGACCACTTTTTGCTACATATTCCAAAGGAWTTCCTTTCCTTAGAATTACTTTAAATTGACACATGTACTTTGTTTCTGTGATTTTTTGGCATGAAATCTATGCTCTGCCATGTTTTATTTTGCTTTGCTATTCCTTGTTCTCTTATTTGATATACAGATATAAATTAATAAAAAGAATTAATTGGAACACTTTCTCTTCTGGTTTGAATGCTGGTTTTGGGKTTTTTTTCCAAACAGAACTTGCAGAATTAGAAAAAAAAATTATAGATATTATTAAATAATTTCTGAAAAAATAATCTTAGCCATCAATTAATATGAGTTAACTCCTGTCACATGGCATTACTGAAATGATAGAGGTTTTAAATTCTATAGAGGTTACTGGAAAAAGCTAATAGGCAAATGCAGTAGTGGATGTACTAAGCCATTTAAAACAATGAAACTGTTGATCTCAATTCAACTAGAACCCATTGGGCTGTAAACAAATGGCATTTAGCTGTGTCATGCTGTGCAAAGAACATACAGCCCAGGAGGAACTACCTCATGGCATCAAATAGGGTGCCMAATACCATCAAAATTAAAAATCAGCTACACACCCTGAATGTGCTTTTTCACAGCTGTCCAAAGGATYCCAAATATATCTAGTTATGTGTTCAAGAACATGTAGAGTGAAGAGTAAAAACTTGCTGTGATCCAGTGAAGTGTTCCAAAATGAAGTTCAAACCAACCAGAACCAAAAGACAACTGCCTTTTAAAACCTAGGAAAATGAACTTGTTCCCACTGAAAKGCATGGCAAGTTTCCATTGATACAAGTTTTGTAGGAATGATCTTTAACACTGCTGTTTAATACCTAATCTATATTATTGTTATTTTTTTGCACAATTCAACTTGGAATGCAGTAGTGGGATATGAAAAGGGATTTTTGTTTGCAAACTTGGAATGAAATCTGGCTTGGACTAGATTGCATAATAAAGAAGCCAGCAAAAGGGAATTTGACACTCACCATTCTGGCAGAACTCAAGTTTCTCAAAACAAAAATATTAAAAATACTTTGATACTGTTTTTAAAATGAAAACCAAAAGGAAGAAAATGTAAATGTTAAACTATGCCAGATACTGAGGTCTTTGGTTAATAATCATTACCTTCTTCAAAGTGGTTTGAAACTAACAATAAAGCTATTACCTAAATATACTGCAGAATTAAAAAAAGTCTCTTATTGGCTACAAACCAGAAAAGCTATTAATCCTTTATACTAGCATGTTGAATTTCAAACTATCTGAGATTTAACAAATCCCTTATTTCTTCTTCTTTATGACCTATTACTGAAATAATTAGGAGTTCTCAGTACTTATTCAGCACAATACTTTACATGTTCCCAACTTCACACTCCTGAGAAAACCCAAACCCTTATCTGGCTTCACTGACTTCATTGTAAGCTATGTTAAGCAGAAGTTTCTGACTGAATAATAGCTCTGGTATTTTGTTGAACCAGGAACTTGACTTCTGCAGATAAGAAGGGATCCCTCTGACTTCTGTTTACAAGTGCTCAGTTTTATCAGGTCACAGTTATGTGCCTTTAGCACAACAGTGATAACAGTTATTTGAGAGCAAGACCTAYCATTTTGTCATGACTCAAGAATAATGCATGTGGAGAGGAAGAAGGGAAGAAGTGCAGTAGGAATCAGATTAACATACAACTACAGAATAACAAGATTAGCATRTTTTCAATTATTATTACCATAGCCATATATAGAGAAGATTAAGTGGATCAGAAGAATTAATCTTTGAAAGTATAGATGTGCTAAATTCAGCCATATAATAATGCTAGCAAATATTGATACTGATTAACTTTGTGCTGTGGGAGTTAATAATCTCATACAAAGTCTGAAATACAGCTCTGGGTTTGGAAATAYCTGTTAATCAAATGACATACTATGGATTTTAATGGTTTGCTCACGCTGCTTTAGCAATATATCTTAGTCATGCCTTGGCAATTCAATGATCATGAAGCCTTTGATCTGTTTCCTGACCTGTTAAATAGTATCAGTCAAAACAGAGWGGGAGAAAGGCTGTTCTGATGCAGTGGATATTCTTTCAAGCCAAACTGAGAAGTCACCAGGTCTATTTCTGAAGACTTTTCATTTGGTTGCAACTGATTAAAGAGAGTGCAAATTCAATGACCTAAAGTCAGAAGGATATTTATCACATTAATAACCCCTTGGGCCAGTTAACACACTGTAGGTMATTTATTCTCCAACTGTGTCATAAAAGTGAGTCAGTACTGGTTAACCAGAAAATATTTTTTCCTGTTAATCAGTGATGTAATTTTCAAAGTGGAAGGTAGCAGTAAAGTCAAAACAAATTAAAAATAAAGAAGTGAAAATAAAATCTTTACCCTAATAAAAAGGATCTTCTCTCCAACTCTGTATCTTCCCTGTGAAAGACGCTCCACACAGAACTTATTAGGGCATTTACAAGGTGGATCTTCAGAAATGTGTTTAACCTATAAAACAAGAAGTTATTAATAGGAACTGTTTAAAATAGCATGGATAGCAAAACATTCAATAAGACACTTGTCATAAGGTATCATTTAATGTAAGTCTTAATTGATGATATTTTTCTTGGTTTTGCTTAACATTTCTGTAACCCCAGAAAGCACCCTGTGGTGCTCCCAACAGCAATGATTTAGTAGCTGAGCTAAAAATATTACACAGCCCAGCATCAAATTTGCACTCTTTATATGAAGTCAAGCAGTTTGTTACATGGAGCTTAGCACCAAACCTTTGTAACTGTATTCTCTATTCTCAGTATTTTATGATGAATCAGCTCAAAGTGCTAATACAGCTAACAGGCAAAATAAAGATGTCATAAGATGCATCCTGCCTTCTAAATATATAAAAAACAGAGGTATCTTCCTTACCCTTAAGAGGCTCTGCCTCTTTAAAATTGTGCTCAAACACCTTAGGGAAAAAGCATACAGAAAATACTGTGACATGATTAAAAATTAATGCCCAGACACTCCCCAGTAGTTTCAAGTGCCATTTGATGATCTCCTTGTTAGGGCTGGTTCAATCAAAATTAATTTAAAGGGACCTCAAGAACACTATCATTGCCAAACCTAACTACATAACCCCCAAAAATAAGGGCTGAGAAAATACAGATGAAAATCCCCTTCCTGCATGTTATTAGCTGCATCAGCTTGACTTTGGCCTCCTTGCTCTGACATGTGCTACCAAAGACATTGACATTTAGTAAAAGTACATTTTGTACTCTTCAATGATGGGAAAGTAGCAAAGGCATCAATACCAAAAGAGCAGGTCTGGCTGTGAAACTCTTCCTTGACATTCAAATTGCACTACTGCATAGGAACAGCAAGAATTAGTGCAGCATTTCCATACACTGTGGTTTTCTTGGACAAAATACATACCTAGTATGTCAGCATGAAACAATGCAAAATGCCAGAGGAACTTGTAGATGTTTGTCCACTTCAAACAATATTCCAAAGACATTTTCATATCCAGTTTGTAAACCAAGGCCTGTAAAAATGGTCTGAGGCCCAGGAAAGGATATTTTCAGAACAGCTAACAAATTAAAGTCTTAAATTGTTTCATAAAAAGAAAAAATGCTCAGCCAAATCTGTACCACTCCAATGAGTGTTTTGTTTATCATGAATAGATAAGGCTCCTGAAGTACAAATGTTTTTCAGATCTGCTTTAAGAATTAAATTATAGTATGTTAAATAAAMCAAAAAGAACTTAAAAGGCAACCAATTATTGTTTCCATACTTYTGAAACTAACCCTGTTGAGTGATTTAAAGACTTTCCAATTGTTTCTGAAATGGTTCAATGCCTTYATCTGAATAACTTCATTACCCTGTGGAGGGTAAGTATAAGTACTTTTTATAAGTATTCTTAAGACTTACTTATTTTTAATCAGGGCATAATATTTTTATGAAGAAAAATAACTAAAATAATACTTAACAGAGGAACTCTACATGTATTTTGCACACAAAAAGTATTTCTCAAGTATCAGACGAGTTGTCCTCAGTTCGAATGARTCAAGTTTTGAATTCTAAGATCAGTTACTCAAATTATTTTTATCAACATGGATGAGAATTAGTCTCCATTTCTGGTGAATAAACTATTTAGATAATGTACAATAGGAATAATTTACATGAAATCAGTGGCTGATGACTTAAATCCAAGTGCAGCTTGCTGAGGATGAAAAAGGTGTATTCCTGTATTTCTAGGAAGGTGGAACCATGACTGGAATCGTGCTTATGGAGCTTTTTGGCCATGCCCCTCTGAATGCTGTTCAAKAATGAGGGATTCCTGGTGTAATAAACATCCTTTGGCATTACCACCCTGACAGCTGAAAACGGGCAGCAGGAACTGAATGCTTCGTCCACCAGAGCACATATAAGGAATCAAAACCCCAGAGTTACTGGGCCCAAACAAGATCAAGGTTGTTTTGAACTGTGTAAGACCAAAACAGACCCATCTTCTTCCTGTGGAGAATGAAAGCCACAAATCTATTCTGGTGTAAAACAGAGGATAATAAGATCTTCACTGCTGATCCTGCWGTTGCAGGTTCCATTGCCTTACTGTCCCAAAGGACACAGAAGTATTGAGTGGAATTTGGAAATCAAATAAGGAAGCAGAGGGAGGAATTATATTCTATTTTATTTTAAGTCTGGACTATATGAGAAACTGCTGCTATTTTATGGTGTGAGTGTCTGGGGCAGCGCAGGTCAGGACTGTAGCTGGATGAATTCCATTCTGTTTCTATCCATACTGCTTTCTAAATTAAAGGAGGTGGTTAGAGAAAACCTACATTCTCTCTGTTCAATTTCTACATGATAACTGTTCTTTCTCAATTCTGTTGAAACACAAGTGCTTTTGCAAAGTTAAGGAAGAAATACAAACCAGAGAATTTTAAATGTAATTATAGTCATCAAATTTTTWAAAAAAAGTGTTTCAATAAAATGAAGGAACATTATATTCCATCTGCTCTTTGTAACAGGAAAGTGGCACATGGATTTTTCAAGAAGTGCTTTGTAACTCCCAGGTGGCACATCTACCTTGCAATGTAGTRGTTACTATGGTAACTGCTTCTTTTTACAGGCTAGGTTTGTACTTTTCCAGTTTAACCTCTTCATGGTCTCAAAATGTGTCCTTTTCATCTGATTCCAGCTATTTCAAATGAACCCCTGTGGGTTTGCACCAGAAACATGAACACACAATATGCTGCAACAATTTAATGAAATTCAAAGCAAGATTCTAACAATGAGGAAAACAATGCTTGTTTTTTACTATGTGAGAATCATGCAGAACAGCATAAAAATTAGGCTGAAATATCTCAGAAGTGTTTGTTAACATTCAGTACAAGTCAGTATGAGCCAAAYCTTGTACTGCCTCAGTCCTTCCTCAGACAAAGCACCAAGTGGGAGTTGGTGAATAAGGAGTAAAGGAGTAATAAGAAGGGAATGTGGCCCTAAGCACAAAGCTAAGCTAAGCTGCAGAGCTCCTACACAGCGTGACTTTTTTTTTTTCTAAGCTTCAGACATAAATAATTATGGTCAAAAAGCAAATAACTCTGTAAGTCTACAAATGTTTAAAATAGAGTGAGATGTTAAAACTCAGGCTTGTGTGTGTTTTGCAAGTGAGTGCATATCAGAATCAATAAGGTAGGAAGAAGCTTCCTCCYACAACTTACAGCATCATCCAACAGTTTCCCTGTGCTCTTTTTCCCAGGAGACTTTGTGGGTGATGGTGAAGGAGATGGAAGGGGAGCTGAAAGTGTTTCCTCTTGTTCAATCTCTTTTTCCAATTTTATTAATCCAGGAGGTTCCACCCCACACCTTTTGGAAACATGCAARTAATAAATTACTAGTCCATATAAAGTATTATATATTTTAAAACAAAACAGTGGAAAGAATTTCTACTCTGTGTACAATAACAGAATGATATACACACTAATAGACATGTTTAAAATACACCAACCCATACTGCCATAATTTCAAATTAACAGAAAAAAAAATTTATATGCAGTCTCTCAGTTAATCGAATTTACAGGAAATACAGGTACTTTTTCAGCTTCTCTGTCTGATATCATATATGTTGGTGAATAATTTATGAACAACACTAGACCTCAAAAATTGCAACACCRTGCAAGACATGGTCAAGTTCAGTAYATTTGCACTTTTCTTCTATTTTATTTTTTTTCTTTTCAAACTACTTAACTTATATTTTGTGTTAGTATTTTCTGAAGAAATACAAATGCAAAGGGATTAAGGGCTTTCCTGGTTTCAGCTATTGCACTGAATTTATAGATAAGTAAACTGAGACATGGCCACTACTCTTCCGAAGTGGTGAGTGTTTCTAYTAATTGATTTTTGACAGACAGCCTTCAGATCTCTGCTTACAGGCAACACACTTGTAGCTCCAGCTAGAACAAAATACATGCAATTCATTATGGATAAACTCAAATCAGAGCACTTGAAGAGCAAGGTTCTTTTTGAAAGATCTTTTGAAAGCAAGTGACTGAGTCAGTATCTCACAGCAAGCAGCAGAGCTTAGACAGAAGTCAAAAGTCTAAAAGTGCATCCCATTTTTCTAATTACTGATAATCCCCTTCTGGTTTTTGGGGTTTTTTTATCTGCCAACACTGAACAAACCCCAGAAAAACACCCAGAGTGTCACTATCATATTTTCTGAAAAATCCCTTGCACAGGATTTCTTCTCCTGGGAAGCTGAGAAGCCTCAGAGAAAAATGAAARCAATAATTATCTGATTGCTTCTCCCTGTTTTGCTGCTTTGGAATGTGGTTGGAGATTGTTTATCCAACAGGCAGTTGTTTGATTGGTTTCATGTGAATTGTTTTGACTTAATGACCAATCACAGTCCAGGTGTGTTGAGACTCTGACGAGTCAGTCACAAGTTTTAATTAGTATCTTGTTAAGCTTTCTGTAAGTATCCTTTTCTCTTTTCTTTAGTATAGTTTTAGTACAGCATTCTTTAATATAACATAAGTACATAAAATAATAAATTAACCTTCTAAAAACATAGAGTCAAATTCTCAATTCTTCCTTCGTCCTGGAGACCCAGCAAATACCACACCAGAGTTGCTTTTTCAGAGAATGACTTCAGCTTGGAAAAGTTATCCCACCAGGCAGACTTCTCATACCAAACTACTTGTACAAATGAAATTCTATTTTTTTCTGCAGCAGAAAAGTCCATAGTCCAAATACAGAGCTATACTGACTTATCTARATAAAGACCTGGACACTAAAATATGGAGCATTAACAAATACATACCATGAAAATTAAAGCTAATAATGATCTTAGAAGTGTACAGAGAAAAGATACAAGCACACATACTAGCTTTTGCATTTTTCTGATAGTGTTTAATTTAGTCATACTACTGCCTAGTAAATTAATAGAAAGCAAACCAAGAACCAAATTCGTGCTTGTACTGGCTTCTAACTGGTGCAGTCTGCGTAATGAAAAGTCAGCCAACATTGAGGCAAGCACTTATATACAATCTATTTACTTCCTGTCTGTCTGCAGATGCTGACAGGCTGTAAATCATGGAATTCCCACTGGGCTCTAAGCCTACTTCTGCATACAGCCTTACTCATCAAATAAAACTCTTCCACTGTAAGAAATGTTGCCTCTTTGCTTCTACTACTTTTCATAGTTTCTRAATTTTGTCTTTGTGACAGATTTTTACAGTTTCCTGTACTTCCAGTATTCTGAATTCYTCTGATGAACAGCTGAAAAATAAAATCAATGATCAAACAAACACACACACTTTTTTTTCCCTACATGCTGTATGAACTTGAAGCAAAGTTGCTGGAAAACTGAAATTGTAAAAAGCCACATCTTTWCTGAGAGGGGTAGAGGTGCAAATTCCTGGAAGGTATGCTGAGCATTTCCTTTTCTGCTCCTTTCTAGCCTGGCTTCTCACAACTCCACATGAAGCAGCAGTGCACTGTAACATGATCTCTGTTAGGCTTCTTAGAGCACCACTTTCCATTTTTACCAAGGTAAAATTGAATACAATAGCAGAAAGASCTTGAAATTGCTCAACAGTAATTCCAAAAGACCTGTGAGGGCTGTTTAACCCTGCAGAGTTTAACAGTAACCCAAGAACTTCATCCTTTGTGCAGAAAAAATAATTTAGCTGTTTTCCATTGTATAATCTCTGCCTTTCAAGTACTTAGGAGAAGGTTGGACCTGTGCAACCCACTGCAGTAGTCCTGTGCATTTTCAGAGGTCAATTCCACYCTGTAGGACACTTCCCTCCCTCATAAATCTCACTGTATCCACATAACATCTGCCAGTGACACAAGGCCTCCTTTTACTATTGAAGTTTTGCAGACGATCTCAGAACTTTGTTTTCATAAAAAGCTGAAATTCAGGATAATTTATCAGGCAACTGYATCTTTATTAATATCTTTGAACTGCCACTCTTTGAGCCAAGTGGTCACACCAGTTTCCCACTCACTGTGCAGTCCATCCATCAAGACATCTGTCCCTGATTTGTCTAAGAGGACACTATGAGATAACATGCTAAAAGTATTGCTAAAGCAAAGGTAAATTATCACCTGTCTCCCCTCCTCCAGGGAGTATCTTTTGAGTACAAGTTCAAGTTCAGCAGAACAGAGCTCAATGTAACTCCTCCTCAAGCAATCCTCATTCTTCYTCACTTGTGCCTCAACCACAAGTCCATTTGCATTAAATAAAAAAGCTTAGGTTGATTTTGGGGAGTTACAGACCTGAGGACTAACAGTAATCTACCTGGGCAAAGTGTGCCAAAAGCTGAGTCCTCGTGATGAGTAAGCCACTTTGAACATATCTTTCTGCTTCTAAAATTACTCAGTGTCTCTGACACTTTTTGTTCTTTACAAAGAGACTGAGGCACTTTTTTCAAAGATCTCCAGAGCTCCTGTTCTGGGGAGCAGATCCCTAAGACTGCCAACAGACCCAGCTTGCTCTACAAAGCATCCATCTGACTTCTGTCTTGTTTAAAGCAGCACAGCAACCTCCCTTTAATGTGCTCTTTCCTAGACTCAAGGCAATTMTCAATTTTCCTTCCCCATACAGGTCTAGTTTACCACAGCTCAGGCAAAACAGGCATCATATATTTGGTTTTAATTGTATTAACCTGACATTCCAGTTCAGTTTTTGTGTACCTTGGAAGTGTATACAAGATTATAAATGGGGATTGGTTTGGTTTTGAAGAGATAGTACAGCAGGGAAAAGTAGACACACATGTTATTTGGCCCCTAAGCTATAAATAAAATTAAAATAAAGAAACATGAATACAGAAATGGAAACACAATATATAAAATAAAAGTTAATGATATATGGTAATATTCATGCATTATAAATAAAAAATACAATACAAATATTTTAAAGGTAAAGGGATAAATATGCATAATTAATGAAAGCATGGCTTATTTATTTGTTCAGTACTTCTTTTCATGTCTGGAACAGAAAGCATCCGAGACATGGAAGCTTAAGACAAATATAAAGGATAAGATTCTATTTTAATTCCCTTGTAGATCTATTGAGACATCAAATCTCACTGCAAAATGAGATTAATCTAACTCAACYAAGTTTAGCAGAATCCAACACTGCCTAACCACAACCCTGCATTACCTGAGGAAGTTGGGTACTATAAAGTAACCAACTGGGGCAGATAGCCCTGACAGTTCTGCCCCAGGCACAGGGGCTTTGGGTGCTGGCAGGTCTATCTCCAAGCTGGTCTTGAAAGCTTGGTAAATTAAGATTCATAAATTTTAATTTCATTATGCACCTGCAGATCAAAATACTTTCTTCTTTGTGTAAAGTTAAAACAATTTGTCATTGGAACACAAGTTCTAGAGATAACAAAATAAGTGAAAACCTGAAATCACTATTTTTTTGATCGTTGCTGTTCCTATGCAAGCTTCCACTGACAGCAAGGGTTTTTCTGAAACTTGACCATGAGAAAAATTTCTAGTTTTCCATGTGAGTTCATTCACAAAATATGAATACACGTGATGCAATTTTAACACAGCCAATACTAGTTCTTAAACTAGGAATAATCAGGGGTTTCTCTCACCTTGATTGTTACCACAAGGAATTCTTCTGAAATTAATGAAACTATCTGAATAGCAAGGTACTCTACACACATCAGTGAATGCAACTGCAATTTACATGCAAGACTGGGCAGCAGTGCTGCTGCTCATGTATTTTTCAAAAAATCTTATGCACTATGCTGGTTAAATCTACATCTGCAAAAAGGGGGGAAAATCACATTCTAGTTACTGTAATTTTGAGTGCTTAGCAAAAGTCTTTGTCTTGATGTCGAAGATAACATTACAATGTACTGAAGGTCCAGCACAGCTAAAATCATCTTGGTCAGATTTAGATCTAGTGAAGATCACCTTATTACAAGTAAACTTCATTAAATTGCAGTTGTTTATAGAGAGATCTGACTTWAGAAGGAGAAATGGCTCAAAGCTTTATAGAAAAAAAACCCTTCCTCTCCCAATAGAAGGATGGCCTACAAATATCTKCATTGGGGTACAGATATTTTGAAATATTTGATAACAACTGCCCTCAAGAGTGACATCAAGACAAACATTCCATTTGAACCTAATGAGCACAAAAGTCATCTTGAGATGTGCTGATTTAATATGTCTGTCAATAGCCCCTGCTGTCAAGAATGCAAATATTTTAACAGTCTCTGAATATTTTCACCTACCTTGCTGCAATTCTTCCAAGTTCCAGCAAACAAAGGCACACTTCCCTTGGCTGCTTGTGGAGTACTAGAAAAGCAAAATGAAGATGGAAAACATTGATAAATAAAAGCTATTTTAAAGATCTTAGTGATGGAATGGAACCTAATCATCAACATCTGTTACTCTTGACTCTGATAAAYGTTTGTTTTCTTTGGCTTGCAGTAGAGTTTTATTGGAATAAAAAAGATGGAATTCATGAGTGGTTCTCAGAGTTCAGAAGCTCCATTTAATTATCTAAATCACTGAATAATTATTTGGGGTAATTGGTAATCTGCAAGCAGTTCATAACTATTTAAAAATAATCAAGAGATCTGGCATATTGAAAACACTTTAATTAGTAGAAAGTCAAATATAATAAAATTAGAGTGATACTTTTCTTTCGACAAACTAAGAGAATTCATATTCTTTAGTTCACTATTTTTCTTAGTCAATTTAGTTTTAAAAAATAACAAAGTTGCATCAACAAAGACATACCTCACTATGAATTTGGTCCTGATTTTTTTTTTCACATGTACTCTTACAGTAAATATGAAATTGAATGTTTTAGGAATCAGTTCTTCACAGCATAAAAATCCCAAACAGACAAAAAAGAGTTTCTTCATTATGCATACCTACATATAATGTAAGTCTGCATGCCTGGATTCCACATAGAATAGGTTTTTTTATGATTCARAAGTAGCTGTGACACAGCATGATCTTCTCATTTTTGTGAGAGATTGAAATTTAGGGGTTAATGTCCCAGCAATCCATTTGCAAAAGCAGCAGGTGCTTTGCTGAGGCCAGGTTTGCACTCCTGACTGGAAAGAGAGGGGGAGAGTTTTTGGGTGTGTGGGGGTGAAATATCTCAGCTGTAYAAGAGCAGTCCAGGCACAGAGGTGCTGTGCACCCACCACGACAAACCAACTTCTGTTTAGCAACAAGCTGGGTGTTGAGCCAAATTAGGGAAAATACTCATAAGACGCAAATTCTGCCAAGTGGAATTGTGCTTTTTTATCATGGCAATGTCCTCCCTTACAGAACTGGCTCAGGTGTAAATCTCCCCTCCATGGAAGGTACTGGGACACTCCCATGGGCCTGCAGGCATCCATCCATCCTTTCTGATGGGGCACAGCTGGCTCAGCCACGCTGGTGTGACAGGCACCTGCTCTGCTTCAGGTGTCACAAACCACCAAAGTCACCAAAATGTGCCCAGACTAATTCCTGAGGCTTTCCACCAGAGGAATGCACCTGACACACAGTGTTGGAWCACCCTCACCCCAGGGGTGGCACCCTGGGTGCTGTCACCTGAACCTGTCTGTATTTTATCCCACTGAACCTGGTGCTTCATGGCCTTACCCCACCCTCAACATCACTTTAAACAAGAGACACTGAAATTGCAACAATTAAAGTCTCACTTCACTCTCTGTTCTTATCCTTTCTTTTTCCCTCTACATTTTCTTAAGTGGTATCTTCATGCTTTGCTGCATTTCTATAGATGATAATAGCCAAAATGRCTTCATGCCTCCTTTCCCTTGCAACCAAACTGATCTAAAATAAACCTGCCATATATATACATATACATATATATAAAAACACTAGTCACTCAGTGTGGTTTCACTCTCACCTGCCCAAAGGAATCTATTAGCAAGAACCTCAGTCACCCTTGCCTTCAGGGGCAAGTTATAACAATTATGAAATACCCCCATAAACCAATACATTTTTTTTTCCTCCACAATTCAGAATAGGTAATGTTCTGTAAAGAAGTTCGGCAAATCCAAAATCAATAAATCAAGAAAGGTCTGTGGCTGTTTGTTTGATCAACTCCCCAAAATTTCAAGAAGAAGAGAAAAAAAGAAGATAAAATAGTAATTATGAGTACACTGTAATCTATTCTTCATAAATACCTACTAGTGTATAGCCCTTATGTTGTTGTGAGTAAAAAATCAGGTTTTAAAAATTTCCAAAATATTAAAAAAATGTGCACAATTTCAGATTGAATTGAGACCAAAAAGTAATTGTGTGACTCTTTGTATAAATCGGAAAAAACCCGAACAGCATYAAAATAAATTTGTTTTTAATGAGTTAAGGTCAAGACAACAGCTATATAAACTTTTGGTAATCCAAAGACTCACCTAACTCAAATGCATGAAGAAAAAATACCATACCTGAAAAAGATATTTTAATGTCTAGTTAAAGTTCTGAAAGCAATCACTTTGTTCTGTGTATGKATGAGAGCCAAAAGGGGACTCCACAGCCTTGAATACCTCAGGGTAACCAATTCCCCAAGGCAGACCTCCAGCTTCTGGGAYTCCAACTTGAGCTCCACTGACATGGATAAGTGTAAGTGGGGTGAGCTGAATGCTCATCCCAACATCTTACCCTAGAGTCTGTGCAGACCTTTGAGAGGTATGCATTTGTCCTCTAATCTCATCCAAATATATTTCCAGAAGTGAAACTGCAGAGCATGAAAACTAAACAGGTACTGCACTAGGAAAAATATATTTATTCTTCAGCCATCTGTTACTAAGAATATAAATGATGAACATTTGGACATTCAGCTAATTTCAATATTCTTCCTTCCCACAACATAGTAATTACATTAAATATTTACCTTTACTAGTAATCAGTATTTTTAAAGTGTTACATTCATGACCCTTGGAAGTCTATTCTGCTATTTTGGTTTTAAACTGGTTGTGACAGCCCCAAAATAAAGCTTGATTTTAARAAGTAAGGCATACCCCAAAATATAAATAGAATAAACTGGGTTTGGAATAGTCAAACCAAGTAAATTGCAATTCATACATATGTACATCTGAATAACTTTATAAAGGAAGAAAAAGAATGGTTCAACCACCACTATTTGCAAAAAGATCCATAAATACAGCTAGAAGAAAATTTGATTAAAAAGTTAAAAAATTATGTACCCAAACAAAATTCATAGACCTTTAGCAAGTCTGAATCAACATAATCTAGACACATTTCATGCATTTCACACTGAACAATGTGGCACAGTGACATCATTGTTAGAGGATGAAGACGTGTGCAGGCAATAACCAACCACAAAAACAAACACCAGGTCATCTCATAAGACAGTGCTTCTAAAGAGAAATAACAGCATTCCTGAGGACTATACAGCATATGTATTTGGGGACTTCAGAGACCAATAAATGTCATTTTTTGCAGATCCTCTGCATAAAATGAGTGGAAATATCCATCTTTCTAGAAAATCTCATTGATGGCATTTGCTTGACAAGAATGGGAAGATAGAGAAATCTTCAATGGGAAGATAGAGAAATAGTGCAAACAAGTCTGGCTTATTTTAGGTGTCCTGCCTTTTTGCTTTTCATCTCATCTCTTTAAATGCTTCTTATTTGCTGTCCTCATTGCCTGCATCTTTACATGATACCTCCAGCCACTCTTTGCTAACAACAATTCCTTTTCAGTTCCTGGAAGTTTTTATCCTTGCTTCTCTCTGGCAATAACATTTCTTCACACTGCTCCCATCTTGTTGCTGTCCCATTCTCTTTTTACAGGTATTCCTCTTTTGTTCACTCAACCTTTGTGCTTCCCCAGAGGTCCTTAGCTTCTTGGGTTTCTGTTGCTGAAATGGCTCCCAAGGTATTAGAAAGTCTCTTTTTTTCCCAGCCCCGCAAACGAAGAAGAAGCCAGGATTCCTCAGCCCTGTTTTTCAAGGTTGTTTATTTTTTCTTATCTATTCCACTCCTTCTCTGACCTGCTGAGATCTGTCCAGCAGGTCAAGGTGTGGCACAGTGCCTGCCCTTGGGGTGGTGTTAACTTTTTATACTCAGAACTACGTGTGCTTTATTTACAATAATTTTCCAATACCTATCACCTATGTTAGACAGTCTGTCTCTACTCTAAACCAATCCAGAAGTGTCACCATCACAGCAGGAAATGGAGGACAAGAAGAAGGAGAAGAAGGACAGGACATGCCCAGGTTCCTCCATCTTGCCTCTTGAACCCCCATCCTAAATCCCCAAAATTCTACTTTTTCACCCTGTGATAAATTCACTATCACTCTACTCAAACCCTTGTGGCTTGTAACTCCTCACACAAAGTTGGTAATTGTTTCCATGGGCTAAAATCAAAGGCACAGGTGTCTTTTACTCCATGCCAAGGCCTCTGAGCCCCCTGCCAGGGTTTGGAATCACCCAGGGCAGCCAGAGGAATGTCCTGGGCTCTGACAGTGCCTGGATGCCACCAGGAGAAGCAGAGGAGGAGCAGCCTCTGCTTCCAGCATTATGGAACCTGTGACAGTGAGTAGACAGAACACACAATGCACTTGGAGTCCATGTCTTTACTGAGCAGGTTTAAACTCAAAGTTTGCAATAACATTCAGGGKTTTTGTTTCGTTTGTGGTTTTGTGTTTGTTTTACATTAGTAGAATATCCAATCACAGAAATAAATACAGACTATCCAATACAGAAATAAACTTCTCACAGCTTCCTGCCAAGTTTCAAATCTTGGCTCCTAACACTTTTATAAACCGTTTTTAATGAAGTCAGTCTTCCTTCTAACATAATTTTTTTTTTTTTTTTGTTTTAGAGATTAAGATATCAGGCATAGCTGAATCATGRAAAGTAAATATGATTTCTGTTTCTAATGCATTCCTTATCCCACTACAAGCAAAGAGTTTTACCAAGTGYCTTAGTATTTACTATCACAGGCTTCCAACTGCCATCAGAACTCACACTAGTTTAGGGAAAGTTTTCCAAAAGGATGGTCCTTTGGTCCTTCTTCYTATTGTCTCTCACATTTTCCTTTAATTTTTACTCTGATCCTACAGAGCCTTTTTGTTCTTAAAAAAAACTCCAATATTGTTTTGTCAACACTTGGTTAACTTATAACAAACTTACCCCTGCTTCTGCATCAGAGTTATGCTGTGACACACTTGTGCTTCCCCCACACTCCCTACCCCTTTCAGCTCAATCACTCATGGAAATCTCAAAATAATTCAGGTGTMAAACATCTAAGGATAGTTCTAAGTAAAGAATTAATGTATAAGGGATATAGAGATCATCTGCACACTAATGATTTACTGAAATTCATTAGTTTAACATGCAAATCCAGTGGTAACAACAAAGAGTCCAGGATGCTTCTATAGTCCTCAAAATTAGACAAATTCAGTAATATTATAAGTAGTTTAGTGARGAGTTGTGAAAGATGGGACAAAATCTTATTCTGATGCAACTTCAAGTAAATTTTAACATGGYGTTACAATACGTAGATGTTTCAGTATAAAAGAACAGAAAAAACTTCCATCTTGAAATCAGATAAACTACATTAATAGTTTAAAAAATAATCCTCCCCATGTATAAAATATTTTTCAGCAAGCARCATTTGAGTATTTTTTTAAATAACCTTTAAACCATCAATGTAAGAAGAGAGATCAGAGGTGTTTGTGTTTCARTTTACTATTTTCACTAAAATACTAAATTTAGGAAACCTGTCCATGAAACTTAAATCAATCAGTTGCATCAAAAGAAGTCCATGTCACATCCTGTGTGTATATATGCATAGAATATACAAGCACAAAAGATTAACATCAACAGCATTCAACACCACCCAAAACAGATGACACAACAGCATGCTGGCACAATCAGTGGCAAACCCTTTTCTTGCTGGGTATTCTTTATCATGGAAGAGATGCAGAATATTCACTGGTTCCAAATCCTATAATCATCCAATAACACTCCATTACCACAAAGAGTTCAGAACATATGCCTTATGTTCACTGAACTAAAGCAATCATAGAAAATCTTACCATTCTTAYTTGTCCAAGAAGAGTTTTCTTTGAGTATTATACTCATCAGGCATGAGCAAAATTACAAATATCTCCACCTAGTATGTTTCCATAAAGAAAATTACCAGAGCTGTGGGGATCTGCCCTAAAGCCCTACAGGGGCTATTACCTAAAGGGGAATTTACAAAGTATATTTATGGGAAAAGAGGAGTTAAAGGCAGTATTAATATCCTTACACTGCATGAGAGAGTTAGCACATCACATTCAGAGTCCCACATAGTCTGATACATCTAAGAAGACCATTCAACAACACTGTACCTCAAGATTTGCACAGATGATCAAAATTTGGATTTTGGATCATAATTTTTGGTATTAACAAAGCTAATTCCTTCTTTAAATACACTAACTTTAAAATTAAAAAATATGACAAGCATGCTAAATTTGGCAATGAGTGCAGGGAGCACACATGGTGTCCCTCTATTTTGCAGCACTCCAGATTACCCCTATGTACTGTGCTACTATTTTTAGCAATTTTTTATTTATTTTTATTATCCCTACCTACTGTGTTGCTATTTTTAGCAATTTTAAAAAATTTATTTTATTATCCCTACCTACTGTGTTGCTATTTTTAGCAATTTTTAAAAATTTATTTATTTTTATTATCCCTACGTACTGTGTTGCTATAATTTTTACAGATGCTCACGTGTGAGCTGCAGCTCATACATCAGGTTCCCCAGCCACCTTTTCTTTGCAAAGGCATTAACTTGGAGAATTTCCTGACATGTCTCTGCACTTTAGGATAAATTGCTACCAGTCAGCTCTCGCTTTGTTACAAATCTTAACAGGAAACTGTTTCCAATTTCTTTGCATTTTRACCTATGTTAAAGCAAGATAACATTCAGCAAGACAAACTACAWCATATTATAGATTACTAACAAATTAGCAGTACAAGTCTTCAAACTTTTGAGCTCTCTACTGTTCTCTTCCAATGATATTTAAAGTTACTAGTGATTAGACAGCATAATCATATCTACYAGTATATCAAGCACCTCTGTTTTTCGTTCTACCTACTTTTCCTTCTATTTATTTTGAAGACTTCAATATTGTTTCCTTGTTTAGCTCAGCTGAATAGCCCAAATCCAACAAAGCATTTGAAACTGTGCTTAACTTTAAATAATTACACAAATTGCTAAATTAGTCCACAAGTGAAGGACAGGAGTAAAATGACATGAATAGGTCTGCTCAGCTGCTTGTGTGATCAGCTTATTTACTGAGCTTATTAGCCATGGGGAGAAACAGAAGAAAATAGAAAAAAGTTACCTCTGTAACCATAATTTCACCACAATTAATAACCAAAAAAAATGCAGAATTCAATGAGGCAGTGCAAAGACAGATGTCATTCACAYACATTTCTCACTCTTTTGAAAAGAACCTTTGACATTACTTACCTTTGCTGAATTTTTGCTTCCTATGCATTGGTGAAGTGATTTGTGGGAGAGAGAGGAACATAAAAGCTTTAGATTGGCAACTGTTAAGATTTATTATTATTTCTAATGCATTAGGAAAATCTCAAAAAAGCAAAACTTTGAGTTAAGGATTAACTGAAGGAGAATAATAGCTACTGGTTTTATCTTTTTTTTTTTTAAGGTATGATTATCACCTCCTTCTCCAGTTCAGAAAAATGGGTCAAAAAGGTTATCAAGGCCTAATCCTATTTCAAGGATAACATATCCTTGAAATCAACATAAATCTTTTCTACTAGTACATTATCCAATAAGGGAATAGACCTCAGAATCTAGTTTTTAATCAGTGTAGAAAATCAGTCAATAATCAAGCAAAATAGAGCACAGGTTTGCACACTCAGTCATATTTCACTTCCATTTTCTGAGAGAGGAAGTCCTCTGGAACACACCTGGAACACACCTTTGCAGGTGGATTTGCTCTCTGTTTTACTATGGCAGRCAAAGCACTGTGTATGTGTGAAAATTAATTATGAGGAAATATCCGTATTCCAGCTAAGTCAATTCCATTTCTAAGCAAGATCTAGTTTCTTAAAAATGCACAATAGGTTTGTGGAACAATGACASACAGCTGTGCTTGCCATAGCAACACAAACTTCAAATACCTTGAAGTATTCCATTAACCAGAGGTTCTTCTGCCTGTCTCAGGCATTGKAGGTCTGCATCTCCTGGTGCTTACAAGCTTCTTGGTCCTAAGTAAACGTCCAACTTCTCCATCATTTCAAATCATTGAAACTACAATTATTGTTCATCTCTCACATGATTTACCATATCAAATAAGAATTTCATCTTAAAGATTTAATTAACAAAACAGAGTCAATACATATATTCAACTTACTATTTGTCACCTTTGAGATACTAACCTGTCCTCTGCCAAGCATTTTCTCCCAGACATATAAAATAATGTAATTAAAAAACTTCCCAGGATAAAAGAACAGACAAATGAAAAAGAAAAACTCTCTCAGAAATATCTGTGCTAGACTACAGAAGCAGAACAAGACTGTAAAAGAATGGGATTAGATCAGTCACAACACATGTAAGAGCTTCAACAGGGCAAAGGCTTTTTTGAGCAACAGAACAAAGAAGCCTCAGCACAGTGTGTTCATTTATCTTTCAGAGAAATTGATCTGTCACCATGACTGCTTTACACTTTTATCTGATTTCAGATAACAAACATTGGACTTTCTTTATTTCATGAGATTTGGCTGAAAAATTGYGAAGTCAAGATTCATAAGATTTCCTCCGAAGAAAGAAGAGTTAAAACAACGAAGTCTATGTAGAATTAGAGCAGTGATTTCCTGAGCAGTACAATTCTTCTCATGAAACACTGTAAAGCAGTAGTATTGGATAATTTTTGTCCAGAACTGCACAAGGGAACCAGCTGGGAAAATGGTCAGCATGGGAAACAGAAAAGTTTTGTATCTTCTCGCCTCCTGTGCAATTCATTAAATCTCCACAACCAGCCRAATGTCTGCAGACAGAACTGAGCATGCACTTGTATCCTGCTCTCCCAAAACAGAAAAGCACCATCTTATACATTGAACTAAGGAACAGCATTCCATGCTCACAAAAGTATGYGTGGGGTGAAAAATCATTTGTGCGCAAGAAAACATAGCAAGAGTTTTCTCTCATTTAAGTTCCTCTTAAAATTGACTTAAATGAGTAGTATGTGATGTGTACTTCAKTTGTTCATTCTACAGACAAGCAGCAGAATTACCACATTCAAACAAAGGTCAGATTTAGAGTCATGACCTATTAAAAACCTTTCTGTCTTTCAAGGCAAAACACAAAGGAAAAGTTATTTTAAATTACCAACTACGACATAAAGAATAAAGAAATACATACCCAAACCTTCTGACTCAAACAGGCAGGTATCATCCACACCAACATCTCTGCACCAGGATAAGAAATTTGCTGTGTTGTCCCGTGCAAAGAAAGACCCTGAAGGAGCATTGGCTTTGCATGGAATTTTCCGAACTGGTAAGGTCTGAAAAACAGGAATTCTTTATTTAGCTAAGTGATACATGCTATCATAATACTTAAGTATTTTGAAATCACTATGCAAGTTTTGCATAGATGGGTAACTCCCACCAACTTATTTCCTTGGCCATTMAAGAATTCCAAGCAGAGAAGCATGAGAAGTGAAATTAACAGCATGAAGTTCTCAACCAAAAAGTCTTTCCAAAAGTCCAAAAGCCCACACAATGAAGTTGAAGTTGAACCAACATTAGCTACTTCTTAGTAATATTAGTAACTACAGGCTTTGGATTTAGTGTCTGGTCCAGTTCACTGAATTAAAAAAAAAATTATATATATATATATATATATATATTATAAAGACAGACTTTAAACTAGGAACTGAACTTTCTCACAATTAAGGGTGAATTACTTTCAGTTCCATGTTAGGAGGTAATCATAGTGTAAAGGAATGGTTCTTGAGGCCCAAAGACTACAAACACTTCAGAAAGGTCACTGTCTCCTGTTTAACAGCACCCAGAAATGCCCAGTGCACAACACAGGGCTGTAAATCCAGCAGGTACAAAGTCAAGGTCTACAGAGACAGGCTCTCACTGCACCAGAGCAGTTCCATTCACATGATTTCAATATCAGAAAGGATGCTGCTGATAGAGCATCCATMTCTGCACCAAAGAGAGCAATTACCACAGCAATCTTGCTGCCTGCATTGGAACATTTACTGAGACACACAAAAAAGGAGTCCTTAGCATTTAGTTCTCACTTAAGGCTTCTATTCCTCAAATGAAAAATAACTGTACTACATGGCCAAGTGAAGACAGAAAATGAAACTTTGCTGCTGTGTAACTTTAGGGATCTCTAAATCATGGAGGAATTCAGATCTTATGTTGATTTGAATGCACTGTTTTTCCAATGCTGATTTATGCAATTTTTACTWCTGTCTGGAGTCAGTAGTTACTCAATCTAAAGTGAGCTAAGAAAACTTGTAGAAATTTGTAGAAAACTGCAAATATGGTGTCTCTACTCATTCCTAGCTTAAAATTACTGGAAATGGGGAGAGCAGAGGAAAAAAAAGACACAWCAGCACTATAATATCAGTATTAAACACAGCTTAGAAGGAGTTTAAATATTATACATATTATACATATGACAGCAGCAATGTAATGGCAGAGTATGCCTACATGCACTGAGCWACTCACTGCTATCTACCCAATAAGCCAAATAAACTGAAAATAGAACAACTGCAGACATAATCACCACTGTACTTACGAGGATGTCAATGGGGACTAACAGATTGTCTTAGATATGTAAATATGTCTCAGAGATTTATGCAATTAAATMTATTCCTCAAATCACCATCTAGCTTTCATTCCCCCATGATTCWTACTCCAATTACTCAATTTATGTTTCCTTGTTTTGGAAAAATTAACTTATGGTTCAAGCTATTTGCAAGGAGATATTATTATTTTTCTATAATTTATATAAAACACTGACTGATTTTGCATGGTATTTTAAACAAAAAAATCTTATGCCACAGATACCATATCACCTCCTGGACCATCCTGGAACAAGAAGGGGAAGGCAAGAAGGAAGCAGGGAAGCAAAAACAGCTCTTCTCTAATCCAGAGTAAATAAAAAAACTACACAACATGAATTCTTTTAAAGGGCTCTAGATATGGAATAATCTTACAGATCAGAGCACAATGAAGTTTCAAAACATTATTTCTGCCCCTTTCCATTCTTCTGGAGGGAGAAAAAAGAAAAAAAAAGGAAATAAATGCTCAATTCCTTATATATCAGTGATTTTTTTTCTTTTCTTAAAAAAAGTTAATAAAAAGCTGTCAGCACTAGACACATATTTTAGGCTAGCACTCTTTTCATATTACACTAATTTCTTTAAAGAAACAATGAGTGTCTCTTCTGAGACAAATACTTATACTCCACAGGCAGTTTCTCCCATTGAATTTCCTCTTGGTGACTTAGTCTTTAGGAAGCAGTAATGCAGCACYTGTCCATCTCTGTCTCTCCCTGCCCTTTCCCAGGAGATTTTAACTGGACAAAKCTAATATAGTCTCTAACTGTAATAGTCTTAAAAGCACACCCACTTCTTTTAAAAGGAGTCACACAATTCTCTGGCAGCCTGTTGGAAGAAGGTCAGCTAGTCCAGGCTGCAGAGGAAAGCTGTCAAAACAGGACTYCCATTTCATGATTTTTCATTAAAACATTGCAGAAACCTTCAAGAAGTCCCTTCTTCAACATGATTTCCCAGAGAGGATTCAACCCAACTGTGCCTCTTTCAGTGCAAAAGAGGAACAAGCAGAGTGGTCAGGGATACTGGACTGGCACAAGGGAAAATGGGAAAAAGGCAGGGAGCAGCAGGAGCTGGGCTGCTCCATGAGGGAAGATCATCCAGGGTCCAAGGGTGACCCCAGTACAGGCAGTGTCAGGCTACTGCAAATGGTGCAGTCCCAGAGCACCCACAAAAGGCAGTGCTGGGAATTTAGAAAATTGTTCTTTTAGAGGAGGGGTCCCTCAAGTCGTCTGGTGTGTCAGGGAAGGCAAGTGAGAAAGAGCAGGAGACAAGGCTGGGCTCAGGGCTGCAGCAGACACCTGACCCAGCCATGAAACCAGGCTAGGTTCCACTGAACGCAGCCTAAACCAGCCTAGGTTCCACTGACCCAGCCATGAACCAGGCTAGGTTCCACTGACCAGCCATGAACCAGGCTAGGTTCCACTGACCCAGCCATGAAAACCAGGCTAGGTTCACTGACCCCCAGCCATGAAACCCAGCAGGCAGGCTGGAGATGGTCTGCTCACAACACAGCTCTGGCAAGAAAAGGGACTGAGCCAAAAGGGAGGTTCTGGCCATGGGCAGAGAGCGCAGGTCAGGGTCTCAGGGAGGCTGGTCACAAGGTATTTTGATTCCCTCAAGTCTTGACAATTAATGTCTGATTCATAGTGCTTCAGTGGAATCAGAAACACTCAGTACTTTATAATTAACTCCATCTTGTCAGTAGGTGCAAAGAGGTGACATTTCCTAGCCCTCTATCAATCCAGTTACATAAAACATCCACTGTACGTACATCGTACTTGATCACATTCTCACTGAATCAAATTATCAGCAGCTCTAAATTGGTTTAACAACAAGAAAATCAAACAGAATGAAATTCTTTTCCCATATAATCTCTGCTTGGACCAGATTATCTGAAGTGATACATGGATGTTGAATCAACTGAGTTAACAGGCAACATAAGGGGACCAAATAAACGATATCTGACACTACTCTTTGTAATTTTTGATTTTTTACATYAAAAATAAAAGCACAAATTCTGGATCATCTATTATGGATGAACAGCACTGTGACAGGAACAAGATGCCAAGAAGCCAGCTCCAGTATTCCTGGCACTTGCAGACTTGTGCACAAGAATTTCAGAGAGAATGGAAAGGAGATAAGGATAGTTACTTTATGTGTAAAAGCAGACSTGCAGTGTAAAATCATGTAACCTCTCAGTTCCCTCTTCAGTTCTCATCTCTGGTTTTTTCCAGTGTCCATGTTCTCAGGCTTGCCTTTGCAGAAAACTAGTGAGTCTTCACCAAGAAAAAACTTCTGTTTCCATGCCAGGAAAAGCTCAGAAGAGCTAGTGGCATCATACTGGGTTTGTTTCCTTCCACACAGCTCCAGACAGTTCTGTACCTTTATCTGCTTTGTGCTGAGACAACCATAACAAACAGCCTATATTCTTTGAAACCCTGCTAAGGATACTCAACACTGTTCTGGAAGTCTGTAATAAACCACTTAGATTACCTTAGAACTACTGAACAACGAAAAAACCCCAAAAAAACMACAAAAGCCCAAAACCCMTAAACTAAACAATACAACAAAGAAATTCTTGTGAGTGTGACTGGTGGCTGCCATCTGGCATCCAGTGGGGATTCGGGCTCACTGTGGGCATAGCCCATCTGCTCTCCTTGGCCCTGAGCCTCCAGCATGGTCCTGGAGAGCAGGAGCTGCTGTGGCACAGAGCCCTCAGCAGGAGCAGAGCTGAGGAGGGAGGAGACAGCCAGGAGTGAGGAGGTAGCCAGGAGAAGGAGTGAGGAGACAGCCAGGAGTACTGCACTGCCTCTCTGCCCAAGAGCCATTGGGAAGGCATTGCAGTGCTGGCCAGGAATGCAGAAAACCCCTAGAGACCCTTGGGTCACTGCTGCTCCCCAGTGCTAACAACACATTGATAAATCTGGCTCTAAATGTTTTGTATCTTTTGATTGATGTATATTGCAGTGACTGAACACAGAATTTCTCTCAAGAAGAGCAATTCAGAACAGATGGTTTATGTGTCAGTAATCACCTGAAATTTCATACACATAAATTACAATTCTATGCCTTGACAACTAAGACTTTTAAACACATCWTTTAACCTAGCTTCACTATGAAGCTTAGACATTCATGGAACTCACAGCATTCCTTCACAGTGTCTTTCAAAAGCACATTTCTTGTAGTAAGAGCTACTTACAGCAAATAGTAAGAGTCTAGGTACAGAACATCACACTTAACTAAGAAAATTTGTGATATTCTTAATTTCATAGTGACAGAGAAAATGTTTGATTAACAGATGTCCTGAACAGCTCAGAAGTGACAAACAACCACATGTAAAAACAAAACGTTGTGAACAACAGCTACATAATTTAACATAAAAGACCACAAAAGCTTCGAGTCATTTTCTGGAGCAAATACTACACAGACAAATATCCCTGACATTGCATGATTTCACTAAAATATATAAAAGTTTCATCCCATTTCCCATAGTATTAGGGTCTTGCTGAAGAGAACAGCAAAAAACCCCACCCTCTTTTCTATTCAGTAATAGCCCTACCAGGTTTATCACACAAATTATAGGGAAATACTCATATTTTCTAATCACCTACTAAATTTTCCTACCACCTCTTAAACAGAAGTCTACTTTTTTAATATTTCCAAAACTGTCACTGTACTGCTCAAACTATAACACATGAAAGCTTTTATTCAAGAAAGGTTTCATGCACAAATATTTTTTACTGAGTTGTATAAATGGCCTGACTATTTCAAAAGTGCTTTCTAACAGATCATTCTGAAATAATTAGGTTTCCACATGGCAAAACTGACTTTTGTTGACATAGTATAGTATGACCACAGTTGCTTTGAAGCAGCAGTGGCTGCAATTACTCCTATCAAGTATCAGGAAAACAATTCCCCAGTCACACTCCTTTTACAATCTTGTCTTGTTGACGTGCACGCATGTGGTTTAATACAGGATGTGAAAGTGCGAGTGAAACATATGATGCAATCCTGGAAAAATGCTGTCAGGTTCACTTCTAAATCCAAAAGGGACTCTCTTACATGGATGCTCTGAAATCACATGGAAAAATGGATTTTTTGTACYGCTTTTTCAAAACGAGTTCACCGACACATGCTAAAATCCCCATTTACTTATGGCAGACAGACTTGCCCCATATTTTGAAGATTGTTCATCATATTTCCCTCTTTGAAAAGATGATTTCAGGACATTTTGAACTACCACTTATGCTTGAATAAAAAGAAAATGATGAGCCATTTGTCTGCTATGAAAGAGGGTTACAGTTACTAGGTATTCACAGGAAAAACTTGATTTTATCTCCTGATGACCTACATTAACCAAAATGGGGGTTTGGGGGTAAATTAGGCTATGCAGCACCTAACTGCTGTGGTGTCTTGCTAGGCCATTTAGTGTTATGTGAGCACAAATTCCTACTGAAATGTGATTATATCAGTTAGACAGAACATGTTTCTATTTCAAAACTTTCTACCATTTGCCTTTTCACTTAGCTCTGTGCCAGTACCAATCCTTTTCCTCCTTCAATTCTTTCCTCATTTTGCTCAAGTGTTCTTAAACAACTGGACCAATGGTCAAAAGAATGTGCCAAATGCACATGTAAAACAGAATATGGAAATATACACATAGAATTTAAAATTAAGCATTTCCCACTGAAAAGAAACTAAGAAAAGAAATATAAACCCCTCAGCCCTCCTAAAGCTGCAAAATAGAATTTAAACCCCAGGGCAAATTTAGAATACGAAAACTCAACAAGGAAGTTCTGAAGACTTAGGAGACAAAAAAAAGCCAAACTTTTCCACAGACACAGAACTAAGAACAACTTCTAGATTGATGAAAAATAACATTGAACATACAACAAAGCAAGCACCCCTAAGCAATTCACTTAACAAGCAGCAAAACATTGTCCTTCAGGGAAACACAGTCTTTACATTGTCATATCATGTCATTTTAATGGAATAGGAAATTGGATTTCAAGTTTACAGATCCTGTGTTGATTTTTACCCCATATAATAACCACAGAGATCATSAAAAGCCAAAAATCACTCATTATCAACTTTCCAGATTCTAAGAAAACATTTGTGAATACTTTGGAATCCCTAACATATTTACAATATGTCAATAAAAATAATTAACATCATCAAGGCTTTATAGAAATATACAGACTTCAACATTCAAATAACTGCAGGACTAAATTAATGCTTTAACCATTTTATTAAGTGTCAAAGTAGAACACATTCTTCCATGTGGCATTAGCGTTAGCTTCTTAAGCATATATGGAAAGTAAACTTAATTTAACAATATAATTTTCAAAGTTAAGCATTTTTTCATGTCTKTTTTCTTCTAAGTTCTCTGTCCAAGACACAGCTTACTCATCACACAGSAAAAGGTTGGTTATTTGAAAAAGATAGTGTTAACTGCAATGAAAAACTAGTTCCACAGAAAAAATGCAGATTTTACTTCTAGCAGTGTGCCAGAAATCCAAGGAATACAAGAGACTATTCAATCCACACACAATTCACTGTGATATCCAGAAGTAAATATGTCAGAAAGCAGCAAGGCAGAAGCTTCATTCACTAGCTACAGTACATTTCATTATTTGACTAATAAGTAATTTAAATGTAGTCTAAGGATATGTGCATTTCACATGGAGGCAAAATCCCAAAGTCTGTCAGAGCTGGAAGGCTCTCAGGGGCTGGCTCACCCAGGGGAACACACAGAGATCACAGCCAGAAGTCCTGCACTGCAGAGCACAGCTCATGGAGCATCACAACAGAGCCCACATCAACAGAAGTCAGCTCCTGTTCATTCCCACTCCATCTCTGTAACTCAGGGTGGGATTAGGTCACTCTGGTCCAAAGTCTTGGGGAGTGCAGCATTCACGTTCTCTGAAAAAATCCCTTCACCCAGGATTTTTCTCCTGGGAAGCTGAGAAGCCTCAGAGAAAAAGGAAAACAGTTATTATCTCGTTTGTGTCTCCTGTGGTTTGCTCCTTTGGAATGTGTTTGGAGAGTGTTTACCCAGAGGTGGTTGTTTCATTGGTTTCTGGTGTGAGTTGTTTTTACTCAATGCCCAATCAAGGCCAAGCTGTGTCAGGGCTCTGGAAAGAGTCACGAGTTTTCATTATTATCTTTTTAGCATTCAGTAAGTATCCCTTCTGTATTCTTTAGTATAGTTTAGTATAGTATTCTTTAATATAAAATAATATCATAAAATAATAAATTAGCCTTCTGAGAACATGGAGTCAGATTGATCATTCCTCCCTGCCATGGGGCAACCTACAAATACAACAGGGGAGGTCGATAAATCATCTTTTAAAAGTTCTAGACATCTACATCTGTAACAGATCCATGCCTACTGACAAGTTCACTTTTATCAACAGTCTTCCAAAAGCCTGAAGAAGTAATTTGCAAACTCCAGGCATGTATSCACCAAAAATTAAAAGCCATTACTGCTACTCTCTGAAAATGCTAGCAGGCCAAATGCAAAAATCAAGTGTGGTTTGGTTTATTTCTAATGCTACAGTAGCATTAAATAGAGTGACTCGAATTAGACAGCATTCAAGAGAGAGACTTGAATTAATTTTTTTAAGCCTATTAAGATTTTATAAAAGAGACAATAAGAGAGACACCAGGGTAAGCCATGGCAAAGACTTCCCTACAGTATCCATGAAAACAGGGSTTCAGTAGTTCATTCAACTTTAATAAATGGTCTGTGTTTTTCCCTCTGATCTCTGGGTTTCAGAACTAACATTTAGATGGGGATTTTTAAAATTGGCATTTCATAATGGGCTTCAATAACATTTGATTAGAACACAATGTGGCAATTCTCACAGTTGCTCTTTCAGAGGGCAATTACACCTTATCCTTGGTAGATGATCCTGAGCTTTTCCCCATCACAACCTCAGAACTCAGAGCTGAATTAGCAAAGAGTTAGTTGAAGAAGACAAAAGGAATCCTAGTTTCTGAATTTYCCTCATTTTTATTACAATTAAATGAGAAAAAAATTGGAGGATTGCAATTAACAGAAGAATTGCATTTTTTGTGGCACTGTCACACAGCACGACTTGTGAATGAACATGCCAATAAGCACCAATTATTCCATGAGATGTGAAAGTATTTCCATGATATATAAATGGTGAAATCTGTGAATCGTGGATTTTCATGGGACATATTTTTAAAAGCATCTTATGTATTACCAAATTCTGTTTTATCAAATATCACATTCCTAAAGGGGACATGATTCTCTCAAAATAAAGCATAAAAACCACTAAATTTGGCAAAAGCAACTAATTTTAGTAAGAGCAATTTCAAAATCACTTTACCCCTTAATTATTCCAGAAGAAGCCAAGCTAAGGAAAATGCTTCAAAAAAAATCTTACTAAATGGTTGAAGTTCATCAAAACACATTACAGGTTCTAAAATTTCTTATTGAAAAAGGTTTGCATAATTTCACTGACAGTGTGGTCAAATAACAYAGTACTTTGATCCATGGAATTATAGTGAATAGCCTTTCACTGTCAGTCTAAATAACAAATGTAAGAATCTATTCAAACTCCTTGATAATAGTGGATATACACTGTATTACCATTATGCCTCCTCTTCCTCTTCCACCTGGTTTTCTCCCAATGAGCAAWCTCACATTTTGTGACATTCTGAAGTGCAAGACAAGGTGAGGGTTTTCCAGCCCTTTTCTCTAAGATTAGTTCCAAATAGTGCATTACCTCCCATGAGAAAAGTGTCAAGGAAGACTCTGAAATACCTAGGCAGTCCAAAGAAATACAGAATTTTTTGAGATGCTTTCTCTATTTGCTTTCTGAATTTTCAGATGTTTAACAAAGATGAAATTTTTATGCAGATGCTGAAAACCTTCAGGAGGAATTTAGCATGAACCTCCCTGCAGGTAAATCTAATGCTCCAAAGCCCTGGATAGTAATTTTTGAGAAAAAAATGCATCTTTGTCTTTATGATAAAGAATCTGAATTTCTGTAAGTTTTCCCATTAAAAACCACAAGTAAAGTGCTAGAGCCCAGGGAATTCTAAACAGGTTTGGAACTTGAAAACTTTCATGATTTGAAAAATATGGAGTGTTTATCTATACAAGAAAATTTCTAAATCAGCCTTAAATCAGCCTCAAGTTAAGAGCAAAGCTTTATTGCGYACTTGAAGCCTTTGGGGCTGATTTAAATAAACACAGTTTCAAATATTTATTCAAATAAACAAATTAAACATAATTATGGTAGCTATAAATTGATGTCTATGCCTCAAAGGGAATTTGTTTTCTTCTTSTGCATTGTAGTCATTACTTATGTTCACCATTTCCATTGCTTCAGAAATTTTGGCTTATCTTGGTTCAGGAGTACCTATTGATAATTGCATCAAAGTCTGTAGTTCTTCCTTATTCCCAGAGAACTGCTGCCACTAACTTAGACCTAAGAACTGCACCATAAACTGAAGACAGTTGGCCTAAATTCTGTTGTTTTCTCAAGTTATAAGGGCATTTCCATGCAAGTCTCTGTTACRTTTCTGTTCCAGACTATTCCTATTAGTCTAAATAAAAAGCCAAATAGAAAGATCTGCTACAAAGATGTCTATAGTTTGCTTTAAATACTTTACAAAATAAGTAATAGGAACATAACAATGCATTTCATATAAGAGGCAAAATCCATCAAGTCTAAAAATGGCTTTTTATAAATTTCTCTCAGAAAACATGCCATCCCTATCTCTGATACATGTATTGAAGTAATGGCAAAAATGTTATGAAAATGTCCAGGTTTAACATAAATTTTATGAAGTGTTTAAGTATTAGCATTTCATACGAAGTCAATGTTAATTAAAAATTTCTGGAAAAAAACTTGGTGTTCTCTTGTTAARTTATATTATTAGAAATCAAAATTTGGTTCTCATGACCTGATTTGCAGTCTGAATCATTATATTTTCCAAAAGTTGGACTACCAAGTAGTTAAATACTTAAATCTGCCCTGCATTTTCCCTGACAATTAGMTTGTGATGCAAATTCTTGTTATTTCTGCAACGTTAAACAGGAGCAGAGAGAGAGGTGTGCAGGAGAATCACTGAAAAGAGCAAGGCCAGTTCACATCCACTGCTCTTCAGCCAAACCAGGGAACAAACCATGCCTGYCCAAGGACAAATATCAATGAGAGGAACAATGCAGAGACACATGATGTCTTAGTGCTGCCTCTAGGATTGCATTGCTCTGCTTCAACACAGTGCATGCCTTGAAGTGCATTTAAAACCTTTTTAAGTAGTTCAGTGTATTCACCTGGAACATGCCAAGCAGACAAACACATAATATCCTGGAATTGTTCAGAAATCTGCTTTCATAGTCTGATGGGCAACACCACTCTATTGTGCCATGCAATCCTCCTGCAAGCACAAACTTTGGTTGTAGGAGTATTTGCTTAGGCATAGAAGGTTTGTGCATGGGACCTACTGCAGACAAATCCTTCAATATCTGCAAGAAACCTGGGAGCAACCCAGCTGAACCAGCAAGCTATGGACATGTCTGAGAAACATACAGAGTCCTCTGACAAGCAGCTTTRCAGCCTTGTGGAAATCCTAGATGGATCAGCACTTGTGAATCATTTTGCAGGATCATTCTTTCCCTCTCATATCCACATCAGTCTGCCACTAGAAAGATTAATATACAAAAAGACAATGCTGTAGTTTTTTAATTCTCCCAAGAAAATGAAAGTCATATCTATCATGCATATGACTAGAAGTTGGCTCCATGAGCTTTTATTGCAAAATAAACCCAGAAAGTATCAGTGTGCAGAAAAGCAAATTGCTGCTCCATACCCTAAAGGATCCRTTCATAGCCTAACAATTGATGCAGCCCTATTCATGAAATCCTCAACTGGAGAGTCAGACTTATAACTCACAGAGGGGACCTGGACCTGACGTCACTGATGCAGCTGAAGTCTCTTTACACTGGGCAGACAGGTTCAAGGCACCAAGTTTACAGAATKCATCCCATCTATAGGGCACAGATAATCTAGAGAAACTGAAGCCTACAGTATAAATAAAACCACCATGTTGATTAGATCAGACTTTCAGCTTGCCCATCTGGGGTCTAAGAGCAAGATCCAGATTCCAGATCTAATTCTGAATAATTGGTACAGATTCTTTTAACTGTAACKCTTAAAATGCATGACTCCCAAAGATAATTCATCTTCAACCTGCTTCATGAAGACATTGTTTTAAGAGGAGTGTTTGTAAATATATCAGCAGCTCYAAGAATGGTGGGCACACTACTGTGCCCTGCCAACAAAAATGGTAACAACAATTAACACAGTTTATTTATGCTTCTCTTTATATCTTTTTTACTGGTCTTACTGAACTAAGCCAAACCAAATCAAATGTGGGCTCTGTGCATACTGCACATGTCTTGATGCTCTGGATTTATTTGTGCAGCTGTGAAATTCTCAAATTAACTATCTGTCAGGAAAAGTAAAATACTGACAGGAGACTGTGGAGAAGAAATGCAAGTCAATGGGAGAGAATTACAAAATGGCATAGTGCAATATTAATTACTCTCATGGAATAGCTGCTGCTATAATAATAAGTCTGTAGTTTCAAGACAGTACTCCSTTAGCACCAGCACAGGTAGTTTCAACAAGTTACTACTATTCAAATCTTGAGCATTTATTAAGATTGATGCCAGTCATCTCCTTGTCATTTTATAAATGTACATTATTAGATTTATGACTCTAAAAATCTCCAGAAAGAGGAAAAAAGTTACTTCTTAGGRAATACATTATATAGCCAAACTGCCCTCCCTGTTTAAAAAATCMATTTTCATCTAAGACTCAAAAATTTTGTCTGTTTGTAGCAAAGGATCAACAACACCAAAGCTTTCAGACTTAACAGGTTTTGAAGCATGGTTTAACTGCTTAACAATGAAGAACATTRTCTTCTGGTATTGTATTTGCAGGGTCCCCAAACGAAGGGAGGAACGATGAATCTGACTCCATGATGTTCTCAGAAGGCTAATTTATTATTTTATGATACTATATTATCTTAAAGAATACTATACTATACTATACTAAAGAATACAGAAAGGATACAGACAGAAAGCTAAAAAGCTGATAATGAAAACTCGTGACTCTTTCCAGAGTCCCAACACAGCTTGGCACTGATTGGCCATTGAGTCAAAACAACTCACACCAGAAACCAATGAAACAATCACCTGTGGGTAAACAATCTCCAAACACATTCCACATGAGCAAAACACAGGGGAAGGAAATGAGATAATAACTGTTTTCCTTTTTCTCTGAGGCTTCTCAGCTTCCCAAGAGAAAAATCCTGAGTAAAGGGATTTTTCCAGAAAATATGAATGCCACATTCTGGGATTTGCAAAAGAATCCTAGGACCTAACATSTTCTGAAATGAAGAATTTTTAAATGCTTCCTCTCTAGAAACTGAAATGCTTTTAATACYTTATTACTGAATATTAACCACTCAAACAGCAAAGTAGCCAGATTCATGGAAGACACAGAGTACCTATTATGATATCCAAAGGTGCTTTTTATGGCATTAGGCTCACAATAGCAACATGCACAGACTGCCCAAACAGCACCAGAGGCCAAACTCCTGTACTCTAGATTCCACATCACYCTCCGAAAAATAAATATCAAAGTGGACTTTGGCCCAGATGGTATTTTTAGATTCAGGGATTCAGTCCTAAAAAGGCTTTCTACAGAAATAAAAAATCCAAATATAATTCAAAATAATTTCTTTGAAGTTTGACTCTTGTGATAGATATCCCTTTGTCCACTGGCACAGCCAGCAGGGTATTCATCCCCAGGAAACAATAACACACAGAACCTATGAGTGACACTTATGCTTTCTCAGGTTCTAATACTTTTCAGCTATAGGGACTTCCTCCTCTGGGTGGGGTTTCTGTGTATTCAGACTTCCAAAAGAGCTCTCTTCCCATACCTTATTCAGTATTTACTTTTAAATTTATTCAATKTAAACACTCYTTGACAYRGTGTTTGTGAGGGTCCCCAGGACGAGGTGAGAGATGAGAATTTTGACTCCAAGTTCTCAGAAGGCTGATTTATTATTTTATGATATTATATTAATKAATGCTACACTAAAACTAYACTAAAGAAAGAGAAAGGATACATCAGAAGTCTAGAAAAGAATGAATAATAAAAACTCATGACAGACTCAGAGTCTGACACAGCTGGACCATGAGTTGAAATCTGAAAGGATGAATAGCTCCCTAATAGTATACACTGATACAAATCTATTATTCTGCCATTTCTTTCAATTCTTACTAAGTATGAAATAACATACATTCAGAAAATAGCAGTGAGGTAGGTAGATTTTTTCCCTTTAAATGCATTGCCAGTTGTACCAGCCTGATAAATCAAGACAAACAAATCTAAATAATGACCACATATGGGACTGCAAATGTCTAATTGCCTTCTAATGTGACTTAGAACACAAAGGACAGTACAAGTAACTCTTCCTTCTGCCTAGCTAGTCCCTAGGCTCCATCAAAAAGACTGCCCTATGTGTTTTCTCACTTGAAAACTACCATGACACTTAGGTGAAGACAAGCCAGACCATATTATGAAGAGGAACTCCAAAGCCACCCAATACTTCTACTAAAGAAGACCTGATTATAATTTGAACTAGGAAGTATGACAGACAATTTCTTCTACAACAACAATTGTGAACTTGGAACCAAGAAAAACAACTTACACAGGTGCAACTGACACAAGACTGTCAGTTCTCAGACCAGCTGATAAAATTTATGCCATGCCCCAATTTCTGCTACAGACAAGTTATGAAACATCAAGAACAGAAATTGCATTATGTGATTTCTGTTCTTGGCCTCTTTTTTACCTGTTCTTTATTTGCCTGTTTTAGCTTTYAAGGAAGATGTACCTGAATGCAACCAAAAATACAAGAACAGTTTCACACTGAATGTGTTAATGTGTCAACAATTTAATTCTACTTCAAGAAATGAACCTGCTGCACTCTTGAATGTTTCCCAGTAAGATTGTCCCATGAGAATAGTTTAAATTAAAGCAAGGTTKTGTTCAAACAAGTCCTTAAATGGATCCTTCCAAAACTCCTAAGTATCTTCTTATTTTCCATACAATTCCTTCAACTCTTTACTGAAACCCCTCCCAGTACACCAACAGGATCTTTAAACTCAAGGCACCAAAACTAACTATAGAGTTTTATTATTGGTCTCCCTAGAGCTGTTCTTAGAGGASAAGACACCTCCCACAGCTACTTAATATTCCCCTTGAAAATAAATACAAGGATCATATTTTTGCTATTGCCTACCACATCCCACTGCTAGGTCTGGTTTATTCTTATTCTCCACATATTACAAGTACTTTTTGAGTAACTGCTTTGCATAGATACTTAAATAAATACCAAATAAACATTATTTCCATCAATTTCATATTGCARTTTTTCTACACAGAGCAATTTCCTCCCCATCCATCTGCAGAATCTCCACATATAAAACCTCTTAACTGTTCAAAAAAACCCTCAGTACCAAAATGGTGGGATACATCAGATACTGATATTAAATGCTAGAGTGYTGACCAACACTTACTTTGACAGGCTTGTTTGCATCAAAGCTGTTTTCTTTAAATTTCTCCTGCAGGGTCTCAGCTAACCGGCAAAGCAAGGCACCATTATCCAATTTCTCCATAAAGGTTTCTGCTGTTATTTCTCTACCTGAACATCAAACAGAAAGTTAACATGGCAGAAGTCATGCAATGGTATAGACTGCATTTATGTCAAAAGATAAATTAAAACAAACAAACAAACAAAAAAAAAAACCTGAAAAAAGCTTTACCTGAAAAACTTGCGTTACTTTGAATATTTTATGAATAACCTCAATACTACTTTACTGGTAGATATACAGCAAATTTTGGGAAAAAACCCATGCTTTCTTTGGGAAGGTGTGTGATATTTGAAAAATAGTTCTAGCATATCCAACCCCGTGTATTTCACTTTACTTATGAAGATCCAGTGATTTGAACATAATGTTTTAAAAGAGCGAGTACAGCAGGAAAATGGTTTACACCAGTGTGCGTGGGCAGTTATAGCATGAATTGCTAAGAGTTGATTTGTAACAGAAGTAGAAAACCATGTCAAAAAGGAAAGGGTGGKATATTTTTAGTAGACTCTTAAATCTTAATCCTTCAAGAAGTAGAGAAGACAGTGACTGCAATGCTCCTATGAATRTTCTTTTCCAGAAGTAAAGTTAGGTACATAACAAAATAACGGAGAGTAAAATTTCACTTTGTACATCTACTTGCCACACAGATCAAAATTTTCACTAAAAGAACAAACCTAAAATACCCTGCTTTAAAACTAAATCAATTCTCATATCAGACTATATGGCTTTACTTCAGCTGCCAGGAACTGTCCCCTCTTCTACAGCAGGCCAGACRAGCTTACATAACAATGAAATCACATCCCCCTGGAAGAGGGGATCACATGTGCCATGAGGAGATTGCATGCTGACCCCAGATGGGAAGGGAGTTMTTTACCATGCAAGACTAAACTTCCAGGATCTTAACATAACCTTCACTAAAAATATTCCTATTTCCTATTGAAGGTTTTTCATTTTCACATTCCTACTGAAAAATTTCCCTTTACTTTGGACACTATGTTGATGAGCTGCTGYATTTTTCAGCCCTTTTAACTTCCACTCATATCAAGAGAACATCAAGGAATAATTCTTGTTCTTCCAATTATGACAGCATTTTTTTCCCTCCAGTATTTAAATATGCCATTCAGGAAATAACACTACTAACTCATTTTTCATAGGCTGTTACACAGCATGCATTAGCAACAATAGTCTAATGTGCCAAAAAAAAAAAAATTTAAAAACTGAAGTGAGACTGGTTCCTCATCCCATCCACATCCACTCCTGCTTCCATGAGATGTCTGGAAACTGAAAATATTAATTTGTTTAGAACAGGTTCACTGCAATTTTTTGTCAAACAAAATWGGAAAAGTAAAGCTTTCCCGTATCTTTTTGCTAAGAAGAGAGGGGAAAAAATAACATTCAAAAGTAACAAAAATGAAGTATATGCATTAGTACTGAACTTCTTGCTGATACATTGTAACCTGATACTCCATGTCACAATACTGAAGATAGCAGCATTATAAAGCAGTAAGATTTTAAAAAATCCTATAGGAAAGCTGACTTCTCWAGGCCCTTGTCATAAAACTCAGAGATACTTTAGCATTTTTGGGCAAAACCCAAAATATGAGTCCTTTCAGTTTGGTAGGTTAAGATAAAAATGATAAAGATTGTTGCAGCAAACCATCTTCAGATACAGCACGCTTCTGTTTTTCATTGAAGCTAAACTTATTTTTTTCTAACACATTTAACTTCAGAAATATCTTTTTAACATGAAGATTTTCCCTGTTTTATTCCCACTTGATTCTGTTTGCCATGTAGCCCACTTTATAGCTCCTGTATGCATAAATGACTTCTCCAGGCAAAGGAGCAATAGCAGCACTGCAGACATGCAGAGTTAGCTTATGCCTAACTGATAATATTTTTGCCATATCTCCAGATTAAATGAAGCCAGGAATGAAACTATAATAGCCCAGACATAAAAAAMCTGAACAGCTCAGCATCTCAAAAGACTTTGCCACCATTCTAGCCTACATATTTTCCCATTTGCCCCATCAGCATTTTTATAAAATGCTCTAAAGACACTAGAAAGGTAAATTTTAAAAATAACTATGCTTCAGGAGTTGCTTGAGTATTACTTTTATAATATACTCCTGCTCTTCTAAAAATTTTATTTCAAGTATCTTTTACAGACTACAAATTTTTGTTTTGCAACACATAATTTTTTCACAAACACAAACAAMCCCCCCCCACACATTCTACGTCTCTTCTGTCCTATGATATATAGATGCATCATTTCATAATAATATAATGTTATAAAATCCTTAAAACTTCTTTAACGATATTTTCTTTATACAGAGATATTAAAAAATGTGGTTATCTTCTGCTATTGAACAATATATTTMTATTATTTTAAGTRCTGAATTGCATTAGCAGTTTGGTCACTGCATATTGTACACTAAACTGGATTATTTGAGTTCTATTTGCCTTTATGAAATCTGAAAGAATGAGTTTTGCATTGAACATCTGTCTCCAATGAAAAGTATATTAGGTGTCAGCTTTCAGTTCACTGTATTTTATGGCTTCATAAGGTGGCATTTCTTTGCTGAAACAGACACGCTGACATATTTAACAGTAGAAATGTATTGATTCAAGTAAGAGTAATGTTCATAACCTGAGGAAAAAAAATTGCTTCATGTATTTGTATGGAAAAAACATCAAACTCTATTAAAAATGTACAACTCCCCCTATAATTACCAGAAAGCAGTTGCAATGTTTTTATAGAATGGTAATAACATTAAGTATAATAAAAAAACAACACTGCAAGTATGAGAAGAAAATCCAGGAATAAGAAAGCTTTCAGAAACCTCTCAAGGGCTGCCTACCCKCTCTTTTACCACAACCACCAGAAAAAGTCCCCTCAAAAAGTCAAACAGCTGCACCTGAACCCCTTGCAAACTGTGAACAACTATCTGTAAGGTCACCCAGTCCTGGGGGACCTCATAAAACCAGACTGGAGGTCCATGAAAAAATAATGGAAGAGAGTTCATGCCTTGGGTGTGTGACCAAGAGGTTGAAGATAAAGTCTTCCTTACAGGTCTCAGACATGCAGAGCCTTCAGAAGAAGAGATGGACCTAAAGACCCAGATACCCAAATCTAGTCAATCCCTCTATTACACTTGGGGTAATAGCTACAGGGCCAGTCTGACTCCAGCCTCACAACTTATTGATGGATTATTTTAATTGTATATTTTGTGTAGTAACACAAAAGTAGTAGTTTACAAATAGAAATATTTCACTCAAGTGAATCTCTGAAACATCTACAATACTGAGGCCCTACTGAAATAATTACTCCTGGCCCTCTCAATTCACATGGCATATAAACACAAGAAAACAAAATGTGATAAAAATAAAGAAAACCAAGGCCAATGACTATGCATATACAAAACTGTTTTTTTCTGACAAGACTGCTCTGTTCCCTACAATAGTTGACAGTAGGAGAAATAATTTTGAAAGCATTGAGACATCACTACTTGAAACAGGACATATAAAAAATTCCAAAGGCATGCTGATAATAAAGAAAATTATAAAGTAACTCAATTAAGTAAGAAACTATATCAGTGCCAGTAGAATCACTGGAGGTACCAGTACTGTGAATATCTTGGATATTCAGACAATTTAAACAATCAATTCCCACTGGATTGATCTGAACAAACTGATGTTGAAAATACACGTTCTGTTACAGAATGCTCTTAGGCAACAAGGTGAGCAAGAACACTAAGCTGACCCAGATTTAATTCAGAATCAAAGAAAGACAGTTTTTTTTGCAGAAGACTCACCATTCTCCAACTTCAAAGTGTACACCTCCTTCAACCTTATAAATACTTAGCCTTGTCTTCAACTTGATGCCTCTCCTAACATCCTCACCTCTGCTCCTTTCCTCCAAGCCTCCTTCACTTTTGCACCCAAGCAACTTTTACATGCATCAAACAATGTTCAATGTTTACATGTCCAGTTTCTCAGCATCTTGCATTCCCTAGSCTCTCACCTATGAGCYTCTGAAGCCTTCTTCTGTTAAGAGRGCTCAGGACTGAAACCTTGGAACCCAATATATGCCTGAGGTGTAGTCAGTCCCACATGCTAAATGAAGCTGGATGGAATAAAAAGACAATATAACCCTCTGCAGCTTGTAAATAAACTCTGGGAATGGGGAAAAAAAATTAGAGGTCCACAAAACAGCCAAAGAGGAAACAGGGAAACCATCTCTCTGTACCTGTCCTAAACAACAGGCTGGTGAGGAGGCCCTCTCCTCCTCTTGTCAGACATTCTGCTTCTGCAGACACACAGAAGAAAACAAGACAATACTAGAGAGTAAAGCAGACAAGCAAATCTTTCAAATTGCCATTTTGCCTCTACTAGAAGAGYTCTGTGGCCCAAGTGTGCTAATTCCCATATGCAGCTTGCTCAGGGTGGAATAGAACTTTTCAGTGTCCACGAGAACATTCTACTAAAGTGACTATATGTACAATCTACCAAATTTGGAGTTTGTCAGAAGTGAAAGCACTCCCAAATGCTTCATTAGCTCTACACCTAATAGAAATAAGGTTCAGAGATCATTACAACTTGCAAGTCAGCTAGATTCACACATCTTGTGAGCTTTGTCACTGCCACTCTTGACTGAGACACCAAAGCTCAACAGAGAGAAGCAAGGGCAGGAGACACAACATCCATGGCTACAATCTTCCTTTCCAGCAGACAAATCACAACACTGACATGTCCCACTTTGAAAATGCTCTAAYGTACAATATCATATGAGTTAATCCTATCTGACACATGGATTTCATCTGCAATGTCCTTTTTCCATCCCCCAGAGTATAGACAGCTAAAATCTATTCAGCAATGGAGCTGTAAAGATGAACTGTCTCAGAAGCTCTGACTTTCTCTGACATGGTTCCAAAAAATAATTAGCAAAGTGCACACAAAAGYACTGGTGATTACTAAACAAAAACCCTCACAACAATGTCCATGCTAAATTAAATATGCAAAGTTTCAGGATTAAAAATTCTTCCAATGTTATTTTCCAGCCGCACCATGTATCTCAGTTTTCTAATTTACCAATTGGGTAAGGTCAAATTCTAGCTATTCCTACTTTCTATCTGATATCAAAACACTTCATTCAYATTATAAAGTGCAATATCCCAATAACGTTTTCCAGCTTGGTTTTGAACCCACATCAGGCTATGCTGCTGCAAAAGCATCACCATTCCACCTTCCAGTAACACTGCATAGAACATAACTGTCTCTCCACAAAAATCTCCTAAAAAAACATCCCTTGATCAAAATACCTCAAAGAGTTTCAGCCCTGTATTTGCCTAAAATACTATTTTTTTTAATCTACATTTCTTTGAAAATATTATGTGTCCTTGTTGAGCCCTAGTACAGATGAATGACAAAAATATAAATGAAACAAAACAGCAAAAATTAAATGAAATGCATATTAATTTCCTTCATGAATTGAGAAATCTTATTGCATGAAAACTGCAATAAGGCCACTTACAATGTAGCCACAGAAGATACAGACAGARCAAGCTAGGATGTGGATACACACAGTATTATCTGCTGCGTGTTACTTGCACATCCATGCATGTAAAGATCTATTGACCATTAACTCAAAATACATTATTTCTTCCATGTAGACAGGAAAAAMCCCAAAACAAACAAAAAAAGCCTTCCATATTCTTCTATCCTTTTGGATGCTGAAAAATGCATGCTGTATATTCATTTCTATTTTACTGTACAGCAGCATCCTTACACATACCTTCTCCATTTAAAGTTTACCCAAATTRTGCAGTAATTAAACAAAATTTGAATTCTGAGTTAATATACTCTTATGAATAATAATTATTTTAATTCACACTTSATTTATTTTGAATGTGAATTTTAATTTAATTGAATTATTAATTTGAATAACAATGTCTACGTAGGAATTCAAAGCACTCTAACAAAACACTATAATTTCAATTCATCAGCACAAACTCTGAGAAAAGGAGAGCTTGGTGCAAGAAGGTGTGGGGGAATGCATTAAGCAAATGAACTGTATACGCTGCTTAATTAAAAGAAGGTTGTGCCCATTTAGTTCTGCAGTGCAGAACTTGGTGTCCATATGAAGAATCAGATATTTAATTACAGTTGGCATTTYGGAACCTCCTGCTGGTTGCTACTTTCTTGCTCAAAGAGTGACCTCATTCCTAAACTTATCACTGGGAGAACTCTGTTACAAACTGCAAGCAATCTTCTATTTGTTTTAGAGTGGATCACTAAAACTTCATTGTTCGAAACATTTAAACAATATACTGAATCCTTAATGGAATGTGCTGCTTCCAATTCAAAACACATGCTTGGATTACTGTCTTGTGATAATTGGAATGAAAAGTTCTGAATTTTGTTCTGGTTTTGCATAAACAATTTTATATTCAAAACACATTATTTTAAATGGAAGTACCATAGAAATAAGTCATTCAAAACACCTGTCACTTTTGCAGTTGTGGATTCATAACTCAATTCAAAAATAGGTATTGACTACCTGCAAAATATTATGTTCTATTGGCATTGTGTTTATTGATCACATCTGTCATAAGATAAGTGATATTTCCWTTTCTTTCTCTTGAAAAAAGGAGAAATAGAGCAATATAGAATGTGCTGATGAAAGACACTGGATATACTCTGTTACTGTATGGTATCACTGAGATGGTGTAACTACAGCATTTGCCATGACAAGACACTGCCCATGTCTCACCAGAACAGATTTTCAGAAAATTTTTTTTAAAACTAAATAAATCCTCCAAAACCATGCACACCAAATTTTCTTCCAAAATCTCATCAACTAAAGTTTCATGTAAATATAGCTTCTGAAATATTTTTCTTCTCTTTATTTAATGAGAGGAATTACTGACATGTCTCCCTCAGGATGAGRTATTCTCGAAGTCATCTATTTCTTTGGTAGTATCCTCTGTATTTACAGAGATCACATAACAGGTATTTTTACCTGAGTGTTCTCAGCAAACAACATACTATTTTCTAGCTCATAACTTCTAAATTCCACCTTCTTGAATAATTTGCACATCTCAAAGTAAATTTCTAAATTCCACCTTCTTGAAAAATCTCTTTCCTTCCTGCCAGGGACAATCTCATTTGCTCTTTTTCTTAGGTACCTGATTTTTTTCCCCTCAATTTTGGTTTGCATCCTCTTCTGACAATAGCAAGCTTTGTCTTCACACACCAAGTTGCACACCAGTAAATCTCCAGGTCTCAGCTACACTAGGTCAAACCCCTCTATGCACAGGCTACCACAAGCCTCATCATCATGCTTAGCTTTGGGCAGCAATTTTAATTACTTGACCACTTGGTCAGAGAAGAGCTATTAAATGGTTCCTCCTGCTCAAGACAGTCACTACACCATACTCTTCAGGAGRCTTATCAATAAAAATGGAAGACATAGGTGAAGGCAGCAATTAGTATCATTCATCTTAGTGGCATAGGTACAGAAAATACATGCAAAAAAAAAAAGCATTACAAGGAAATTTGAAAAAAAACTAAACACAGAATGTATAATATTCAGTTATGCAACTCACAAACACAATGGAGGCAAATGACTCATCAGCTTTTCTGACCTTGCTAATATTTGTGTTATATGACGGTAGCTACGTAATCATAACTTTGTTTTCGAAACACAAAGAAATCTGAATTCCCAGCTAACAGGGTAAGGAGCTCTCACACTGCCCAGTATGTGCATTCCATCTTGCTGTACCTTACCCAGTAGGTTTGTGAGCCAGAGGGCCAAATCCTCCTTCATTGGCAGCAAGTTGGCCTCGTGTCTGCTGGCAAGCCACTGACTGTACTGGTGCATGTCGGAGAGGCCAGGCCCTCGTGCCTTCGGGCTCAGGGCAGTGCACATGGCTTATCCTCTCGTCCCCTGTTCACAAAATTATGYAAAAAGAAAAAAGAAAAGAACAAAAGTTCTTCATTATACCAATTAAAGTCTCACGTGCTCCATTTTTAGACTTGTAGAAGATAATCCCAASCAGAATATAGTGCCCATCTCTGGAAGTGTTCAAGGCCATGCTGGAHGGGTCTTTGAGCACCCTGGGCTAGTGGMAGGTGTCCCTGTCATGGTAGGGAAGGGGCTGGAATGAGGTGTCTKTAAGGTCCCTTCCAACTTGAACCATTCTGTGATTCAATCATGACAASAGTAATCATGTGCCCAAGAAATCAGATATCAGACAAACAGAGGTGGATCTAACACATGGTCACACACACCAGTAACCAAAACTTTGTTTTGTTAATGGATTTTTTTGTAAGTGAATAAATCATACAGATAAATGTTGACTTCATTTGTACTCACCAAGCTACATGTTGCCAACACAWCAAAATGTTTTGCAAGGAATTATTAAAATCAAATGAAAATAAACATTTTGCACAAAGCTAACAACTCACTATGGTGCCTGACCCAATACCCAATAGCAATTCAGATTAACTGGAGAGCTTCAGAGATTTTTGGACCATGCCCAGGAAAAATATGGCAACAACCAAATTGCACTCCTACAGCAAACTTATTAACAAGTAATAAATGCTGAAATCAAATGGAAAACAGCCTATTCAGCTTCAAAATTATTAAAGAAAAAACTACACCAAATATATTGACTCAAAAGCATTATTTCTGCAGAAAGCAGCAGAATAGCTAGCGTTGGTCACTCACACTTGCCACTTCCCAAATTCTCCTCTGCTTCAGTGATGACTTACTGAAACTTTCCAGGTAAGACAACTAATTTTGAACACATGATCTACTAAGCATTGTCAGTCACAGGAGCCACTGCTGGACCTATCTCTGTGTCTCAAGGGCTAGTTCTCCACCTGGGGCAGAAGTGGGCAAGGTTATTTTTCCCTCTCTGAAAGAACCTTGTAGCGATTGTAGCAGYGAGCTGAAATAGTTCCTTGCCTGGTAGGCTGTAGCCTACACCAACCGCAGACACAAGGGTGTCACTGACATATTTTGTGAAAATCCTTTCRCTAGGATTTTTCTCCTGAAAAGCTGAGAGGCCTCAGAAACGAAATGTAAACAATAATTATCTGCTGGCTGTGGAATGTGGTCTGGAGATGGTTTACCAACAGGTTCATCTTTGATTACTTGCATGTGAATTGTTTTTAATTAATGGCCAATGACAGCCAGATGTGTCAGACTCTCTGAGTCTGTCACGAGATTTTATTATTCATTCCTTCCTAGCCTTCTGATGTCTCCTTTCTCTTTCTTTAGTATAGTTTCAGTATATAATTTTCTTTTAATATAATATATACCTTATAATAATAAATCAGCCTTCTGAAACATGGAGTCAAGATTCTCCTTTCTTCCCTCATCCTRGGCACCCTCAAGCACCACCACACAAGGTGTTGTACAGGTGGCACTAGACAGACTTTAAGTGACTGTGAGACCCATAAGGAAGAGTCCTTTGCCTGTTCTCCACACCAGTTGTAGTAAGACATGTCAACTGCCTTCAACTTCTGAACCTGCAAACACTCTCCCTCTGTCCTTTGCATACCTTTCACACCAGGTAAGAGATATTTGTGACCTTAAAAACAACAGCAGAAAACAAGAACAATTTATTATACTATCCATTGTGGCCTGAATAACAAAAATACCGAAACTAATTTCTATGTCAAAAAAGACAACATTTACTAAATGTAGAAAAAAAAAATAAAAATTGCCTTTCCATAAAATTGTGCTGTAACTAACTTTTCCAAATGTATGGGATATTCTAATACTTGCATTAAAATACTTCAGCATTTTTAACCTATTCTAACTAAACTCCATGTTTGCAAAAACGTCTGCATAAGCTCTTTTTGACAGTACCTCACCCCAAGTCCTGAAGTTTAGCTTGCCCTTGAGATAGGCACAGCTTTCACTACAAATATACTTCTTATTGAAATTAGACAACTTTTTTTCAGTGGGGGAGAAGCAAAAACATACATAAAGATTTATTCTCCTCTATAAACACATATTTCTGAATTATGAGTAGATTTTACATTTTTCTAACAAAAAAAAAAATCCTTACGTATCAAAGTTTCTTTGAAGGCAGAGGATTTTAAAGCAGACTAAAGTACTTAACTCATGTACAGCTCTGTTGTGAAACTGACTTTRTAAAAAYGTCAGCTTGGATTTATGGYTTCCTGGTTAATTAAATTCAAATCATACCTGTTCATTTAGGGCAGGCTGCAAGGGAGGGGAGGGAAAAGACTTGGACTGTTAGCTCTGCAAAAATCAATCTGAACTGTCACTCAAAATGGATTTATTCAGACYAGAAGCTACCAACAGCTAAGGAATTTCAATGACAACATATTTAAAGTTTCTCTACATTAGTCAGAATCACATAAATTACTCTTTCAAGTCATTTTAAATAGAAACAGAGGCAAGACAGATAACTGACACCAGTTGTCATCAAAGATTATAGGGGAAAGATCAAGTATCTATCACAKACTTGCTTTCCAGAAAGAGCCTTCACATAGTTTTGACCACTTTCTGGGGCCTATAACCTCCACTGATACAGTGAGAGCCAGAAGTGAAATAAGTTTTTTCTCTTGAATTACCATTGCAATGACAGTGGTAAAATGCAAAAAAAAAAAAAAAATTAAAAAAAAAAGAGAGTTCTTATTCATTTGGGAAAATCCTGCAMTTTGTTTCTCTTTACATACAAATTGAAACAATACAACAGAAAAAGCAGAACTATTTCACTAAAAGAACCAGTTAGACCCTGCACCTCTTCACTGGGAAGAATTTCACATTTCATACATGCTTTGTGGAGGGAGTTAGACTAGATGATGCTTGGAGGTGCCTTCCAACCCAAATGTATTGTTATTTTATATTTCAGGGATGCTCAGAGCACTATTAATCATGAAACTTCACATAGGGTCTGCCCTGCTAGAAGGGTAAAAATTGGCACACACTCACTGAGCTGGGTTGTGCCAAGAAGAAAACAAGAGGCAATACCCTTTTCTTTCACCCCACCTCATCACTTCCAGGACCATGGATATGAAGTGCTCTATGGAAACCTGGGGCTAATTATGGGTTAATTAATCACCAACATTATGATATGGCTGACAGTCATCCAGGCACAACACAGGCTGCTGACACTGGTGGGGCTGAAGGAATTCTAGGGTCTCAAAGCTACATCTCTTTAAGACAAGATAAAACAGAAGAAAGGCTTCTTAAACAGCTACRTGGAAGCAGTCTGGGTTTCCACAAGAGCCTGTGGAAGAAGCACTGCAGTCTATTCACACTTCAGGCCTGTTTCTGTGGAAATGCAGAGTAGAGAATTGGGGGATTAGCAATGTTATTTCAGTTTGTCTCTAAAATACAGCATTGTCTTTTAGTATATTTCATTCTGTCCTAACTCAGTAATCAGGCTGTGTAAAGTCCAAAGAAACTTTTGAGACTCATTCAGGGAAGAAAAGTGTGAGAAGATAGATTTTGGAGGATGCAAGGGTGCTTTAGTCTCTTAGTAACTCTGGTAAGTAAGAAGAAAAAAGAGGGACAGGAAGGGTATTCTGAGTTTAAGGTGGTTTTCATATGACACATCCTCAGAATGAGAAACTGGAAAGATAACAAAAGCCAGACAGGTGACAAAATGAAGGTGAAAATGAGATAGATATACAGAAATAGAGGTGCATTAATCATTTTCACTCTAGAAGGTGAAAAGGAAGGAAGGAAGAATTCACTCTCTATACTGGGACTAGGTCTSCTTGAAATAGTAGCCCTGAATGAAAATAATGTATGCACTAATTTGTGAAGTGGGCATGCAAAGTGAGGACTGAGGAATGAGAAAGTTAATACTGATGAAGAGCCTGAAGAATCACAGATAAATCACATACAAGCCAACCTTACCTCTGTGTAAATTTTCTTTGATTTCATGTCAAAAAAAACCCCAGAATTTTTTACTTTTCCACTACTTTTCTGAAAAACTACCCTACACTTCAGTAAAATCCACAAAATTCCTACCTTGGACTTTTAAATTAATTATTAAAAAATTAAAACTCAGCTTCCAAGGAGCAGAGTATCTCCTGTCACAAACTCTACAAGTTATACTGGAGATCAGTTATCAAACTGCAAGCACCAGAAACTTTCCAGCTCTGAATTATCCTTCATGCAAACACTGATTGCTACTGAACCTGTTAAATTCAACTTAAGCCTTCACAATACTTCAGTACTGAAGTACCCAAGTTTCAATAAATAGTTCATCAACTTCATCAATTGTACTTATTAGATACTTATTAGAACTTCATCACACAGCAGCTGGGATCCATGAAGAAGCCAAAATGTGAGAGTTCTGTGAAAGTGACAGCAATGGAGTACTGAGCTCCTTCAAGATCTGTTTGAAGATTCTCCCTGTGGTGAAGGCCAGGCCCTTGTTTCATCACTCAGATACCTTCAAATCTCTTCCTTAAWATGTCTTAATATATTTATATTTTAATGAACTGAAGAAAAGTTTGTTGACAATGTCTCAGTGARGAATCTGGTCAGAGGGATGGACTAACTTTCATCAGAGGTGGACAGCAGCTTTTAAGGATACATCACCACAGCTGAGGTAAGTCTCTGGCCCCAACAACTATTTCATCCTTTTCCTTTTGGCAGACAAAGTATGAACCAAGGAGCCAAAAAATATTGGGTTTCCTAATCTCACTATTTTCTGACAGCAACATCAAGTCACCATATATACAGCTGTTTAAAACTAGCCAACACAAACATGACAAGTATTTTACAGAATGTTACATTTCTCTGTAAACTGGTGAGGCTGACGTGATATGCACAAGCATTTTCAAAWCTTACCTCTAAATGCTTTAAAGCAAGTGCTTCCCTCTACTATTCAGAATGTAGATGAGGAACAGTCTTTGACTACTTTTCATCCTGTTTTGTTACAGTTCCTATTTATGTAGCACAACCCTTTTTTCAGCCTCTCTCTAAGAAAGGATGATGTCTCAAATTCTTAGCCTCATTGTCTAGATGAAGAATTCAGTGTGGGATGGTTTACAGTACACCCAGAAATGTGTATCAGATTCAACACACTAAAAGGTCCTGTTTCTCTCTGCTTGGTCCTACTGAACAGTGAAGTTTTTATTTTGCTCTACAGTAGTGCATTTAGTTATCTGTTTATTGCAGTTCATTGCTTGTATTTTGGCAGCAGTGTAACCTTACACTATCTGATGATTGTTATCAGTGATCATCAGGTGAAAGCAATGAGAATCACACAAGTGATCTTCTGTGTTTCCACTGGCTTTTGTTGGGGTTAACAGGTAGGAAAAAAGGAATCAAGAATGATACACTGTACTCAAAACACACAGGAGGCAAAGACTSTTTAATCCAGAAAGTAAAACTGGATGCACAATGAAGCACTCAGTTGCAGATCCCCAGATTCGATTCCCTTTCCTATTCCAACCACCCTCCTTACCTGTAAAATTGTGATTATATTCTTGAACCAAGTATAAAAAAGGAGGAAAAAATGTATATATATAAAAGCTTGCATGTATGCATAGATACACATACATAGAAAATACATGTGCTCCAGCCTGCTAGATAATCATGTAAACCAATCAGTTTTTACTCGAAATTACCCATCCAGTTCCAGCATGTATGCATAACAGCTTACACTGAGTAGCTGCTGGCTATACAGTGCTCTCTGGACCACATGAGTTTCACTGTCCCTTCAACCTGGCTCCCAATTAAATGTGCATTAATTCTCAAACAAAAAGGGGCTTGAACCATTTCTTGCAGCTTGCTCCCACATACAATCCTTCCAGGTCAGGAATGAAGAAGTCTTGCTGAGTCACTTGATCTTTATGACTTGACTTGAGAATTAGCATAGAAGTGGAAGTATCCAGTGAAGCAAGCATTTTTCTTTGTATTCAGTTAGAAAACAATAAAAACAAGTTAAAAGTGTCTATGGAGGGGAAAAAATCAATCATAAAGCAAATGCAGAACTCCCTACAGTGACCAATCAAATCACCTCTGATGCAAAGGTGCTACATGGTGTGCCCTTTGCARAAAAGCTGACTCAAGAGCTGACAGGAACAGTGCACAGACATCAGGTTTGGCCCCCCAGGCACTCTTGCCCAGCAGGCAAGGTCAGTGAGTGGCTCTGTGCAGCTGGCAGCCAAACCAGAGCCATCCAGGACTGAACATCTGCACATACGCCAGCTCAGTGGCCCAGCTGCTCTGCAAAGCTGGAACAACTGGAACAGAAGATGTCATAACTCTGCCTCAGACCCTGGGTTCAAAGACTCTTGTTCATAAATCTAATCAGGATTAAACAGGCAGGCTTTGAGCTTGTGCAATGAGATCTGTTATAACATGACTGAGGAGCACATTAGCCACCAGTTGTAGAAGAAACTAAACATCAAGCACACAACTGTGCAACTGCTTCACTGTCAGTGATAGAGGAAACAGACACAACTTAGACAAGGTCAGCAAGGTTTTCTCTGAAGGAACTTGAGCACTAGCCTGGACATTGGCTTTGACAGAGGGGTATCAGCCATAAATACAGACAATCTCCTGCTGTCTCAGAGAGAAGGTAATGCTACTGGAAAGCAGCCAGCCTGGAAGGAGAGGAGACACAGGATCAAAAGCCAGAACAGAGCTCATGAGTATATCTGGCAAGGGTCTCTGCTGGATCTCCCTGCTAGCTCTAATCACCTCAAGCAGATGGAAAAGAACAGAACTTTTGAAATTTTACTGGAGTTTAAATGGATTGCATGCATCGTTCGCTAACTGCAGCAGCAAGCTGAGTGCAAAAAAGGGGTAAGATTCAGTGTTCATAAACAGGTTGAGCTGCAGAACAAAATGCATAACTGTGCAAGTAGAAATGAAGCTGCCCACAATTTGGGACCCATATTGCAATGACCACCTTCACATCATCAAGTGCCAGTTTTATAGACATGGCAGAAACAAGRATAAGTACATTCACATTTTAAAACTTACTTCAGTTTTCCTGTCTCAGTGTTGACATATTTTTCAGATTTTGAGAGTATAAYATCAGTTCACAGACTAAAGGTTGCTCTTGTTTTTCCACATATATATACATATRTGTGTATACACACATACATGCAGAAAGAGGGGAAAAAAAGATATATGAATGCCTTCCTTTGAGAGCCACAAAAAATAACTAAAAACTTTTCATTTTTTAATGTCAGAAAACTGTTCCCCGTGGTGAGATCTGCTAGACAGTGGAATGATTTTCCCAAATGAAACTGTGAAAGCTCCTTTTCTTGAAATGCTAAAAATKGACTAAAAGAAACAGTAAGAAAAAACCCAGAGACTTGCCACTTTACTTAGTCAGCCTTTACCACCTTCAATTTCCAGTTTACTACAGAAGAGTAATCACTCTCCTTTTGYCCTTTTACATACATAAAAACAAACACAATCATTTTTAAAGTCATCCTGCTACTACCTTGCATATTGTCTCTTCAAGAGCTATTTGCAGAGCTTTCCCTTCTATAAGAAACAACAGGTCATCCTTATCTGCATTATCATACAGGTACCTTACATGTAATCTTAACTTTGCCCACTACWATAACAAGCAGATAAAACATAAGCTGACAAAGGCAGCACCATATCTTTATGAGGAAATTTAATTTTTCTAGATATTTTATTATCCTTATAAACTATACCACAACCAATTTAGCCCAAGGTTTCTGAGTTTTCCCAGATTAACTTGGAACACACTGTACATTAGGAGCAGGGGGAGGGGCACTGAAGGGGAACCACCATCTGAAACTCATTAATCAATTAGAATTTTTCATGGCTTGCATCAAAATGTGATCTACACTGATAGAGCAAGTTTTAATCACAAGAAGCCTTTGTCCTTTACATTAGGAACACCCATTATGAGTGTGTGCAGCACTTTGAGGGGAGCATGGAGAGCCTGGCACAACAGCTCACCAATACTTTATACCTGTAAGGCCCTTGGTCTGAGGCCAGACCAAAACAAAGTTAACTGCACTTTAAAATCTGTTCTAATCATTGGAAGCCTAGACATTCTCAGGACTATGCCTAGTAGAAACAATTTTATTGCCTTGATAATGTCTSCCTTACCAAAAGGAAAGCAGAAAGTCTTTCTCACACAGACAAAYTGAATGCTCCTAAAGCAAAACTTTAGGAACATTCAATATCTACTTGCTCATAAAATTATAACTTCTGGAAACTGAGCCTGATTCCTAACACTGTCCAARACCTCTGAAGTTGATTCCTCTTTGCATGGCTCTTACTAYATGTTTTCCYGATTGTCTAAGCAAAAYAGCCATTAAAAATTAGTACAAAAGTTTCAACCTCCACCAGTTAGAAAATAAAATACATATTTAAACTGACATTTCACATCTYACAAGGAGTAGAAGTGTCTTTTGCTGTAAGGACACCATGCAGACAGTACTACAAGCTGACTTCCAATCATCAGCTTTGCTTTTAGTTATGATGTTCCATTTCTAAATCCTGTCCTGAAATTAGTGTTAAGTTTAACTGAGAGGTGTAAAGTGGAGTTGAAGAGGTACTGTGCATAGTAAGTGTGCCAATTTAAATAAGACTGTAGGTAAAATAAATAAAGTGACCAAATAAGTCAGCAGGATAAAGTAAGTGGCAGCTAGAACTTGAGGAYAGTATTGACTCTTCAGCACTTCACCACCTTCATATAAGTTTGAGCATGGTTCCAACAAGGGCAGTATAATCCTGACAGATGGCTCATGGCACCATGCAGTATGAATTCAGAAATGTCCTGTTTAGAAACTTCCTATTAAATCCCAATCCACATCACAAAACCCTCATCAAACTGTTACACTTGGCACAGCATCCACTTTGCAACGAAACAAAAAAAATACATAATGCACACGGAAAACCAATAATAAGTCGTTCATTTTGCATTGCAGAGTAACGTCAGAAGCATGTTGAAACTGCACTGGGGAGCCTGCAATGCATCCATCCTCCTGTCCCAGGAGCTGCAGTCCCCCAGGAGCGTGCAGAGCCAGCAGGCCTCAGATGTCACCACTGCACCGGGATCCACACAGCAATCCCAGATACGCAGCACCTTCCTTGCTCACACTAGAACGCTAGTGAAGAAACAGAGCGTGCAGATGACACCACCGCACGGGATGCACACAGCAATCCCAGATAACAGCAAACCTTCACTCCTTACACCTAGACGTTAGCGAAGAAACACAGAGCGTGCAGAGCCAGCAGCTCAGATGTCACCACTGCACCGGGATGCACAAGCAATCCCAGATAACAGCAACCTTCATTGCTTACACCTAGAACGTTAGCGAAGAAACAGATCCTTCTTAAAAGCGAAAGTCGCGTCCCGGAGATTTGAATCTAGAGCATGAAGAGGAAACCAAGAGCCCTGGGCTAAGCAAGGGCGGCTTTTGGCACAAGAAGGGTCCGGTTCTCTCTCGGGGAGCGGCGGAGGGGCCGGGAGCGCCTGGCGGAGCTCGGCCGCCTCCGCCCGCCGCAGCCCCGCACAAACCCGCCCTCCTCCTCTCGCCCCAGCAGCACCCCAGGGCTGGCTCGAGAAGCCATAAAGATAAACCAGAGGTTGGGGCCAGGGGTGAGCGCACAGTGAGTAAGAGCCACCCCCCATCCCTCCCTGCCCGCCCCGCTCTCACCCGCCGCGGAGTCCGATGCGTTTGTCCTCCTCGGGGCCCCTCCGCAGCCGGGCTGAGCTAATGGCTTTGCCATGAGTGCTGGAAGCGCTGCTCCCAGSTCTGCCCCTCGGGGGCAGGACCAAGCAAACCCGCCGCAGCCCCCGGCGCTCCGCGGGATGCCCGGGGCAGCCCGCCAGCAACCCGCATCCTCACGGCGGTGAGCCCCGGGAGAGCCACGCGTGGACCGCCGCCACACACCCACGCACGCTCTCATTCCGCCTCCGCCATGCTTTCAAACTCCCACGGTAGAGAGCGGGAGGGAAAAAACCCTCACCAAAGCTCCGCGAACCCCACCAGCAGCCAGCGGCAGCAGCCACCCCCACGGTGCCCGCCGCCCAGCCCTGCTGCTCCCCCACGTACCCCCGCGGCCTCCCCGGGACGGGGAACAAGGAAACAAAAGCACCTACTCCCCACCGAAGAACCGCCGGGCAAAGATCACCTTCCCGCTTCGCTCTGGCCCCTTTCTCTTTAAACCCGAGAGCAGCCGGCGAGACACACGAAACGCCCTCAATTTAAAGGAGCCCGCGCGGAGAGCCCCGCCGCAAGGCTGACAGCGAGCCCGCCGCAGGGCAGGGCAGGCAGGGCTCACACCTTGGCCGGGGCGGGCAGGGAGGCAGGCAGGGCAGGCAGAGATCCCACCTTGGCAGGGAGGCAGGCAGGCAGAGATCCCACCTTGGCAGGGAGGGAGCGAGGGAGGGGGCGAGGGGGGAGCCGGCAGGCAGGGCTCTCGCTTGGGCTGGGGCGGGCAGGAAGGCAGGGCTCCCACCTCGGCTGAGGGGAAACAGGCAGGGCTCCCCCCTTGGCCCGGCAGGCAGGCAGGGCTCCCACCTTGACGGGGGCTCCTACCTCGCCTGGGGGCAGGAAGGCAGGGCTCCCGCTTCGGCTGAAGGGAACAGACAGGGCTCCCCCCTCGGCTGAGGGGAAACAGACAGGGCTCCCCCCTCGGCTGAGGGGAAACAGACAGGGCTCCCCCCTCGGCTGAGGGAACGACAGGGCTCCCCCTCGGCTGAGGGGGAAACAGACAGGGCTCCCCGCTCGGCTGAGGGGAAACAGACAGGGCCCCCGCGTCGGCTGAGGGAAACAGACAGGGCTCCCCCTCGGCTGAGGGGAAACAGACAGGGCTCCCCTTCGGCTGAGGGGAAACAGACAGGGTCCCCCTTCGGCTGAGGGAAACAGACAGGGCTCCCCCTTCGGCTGAGGGGAAACAGACAGGGCTCCCCCGTCGGCTGAGGGGAAACAGACAGGGCTCCCCCTTCGGCTGAGGGGAAACAGACAGGGCTCCCCCTTCGGCTGAGGGGAAACGACAAGCTCCCCCCTCGGCTGAGGGGAAACAGACAGGGCTCCCCCTTCGGCTGAGGGGAAACAGACAGGGCTCCCCCTTCGGCTGAGGGGAAAGCATGCAGGGCTCCCACCTTGGCTCGGGCAGACAGGCAGGGCTCCCCCCTTGGCCCGGGGGAAGCAGCCAGGGCTCCCCCTTGGCCCGGGCAGGGCTACGGGGCCGCACTCGCTGCCCCTCTCGGCCCCCGCAGCCGCCGCGGTCCCCCGAGCGCAGCGGAGGGGGCTGGGAGCAGCCGCGCTGCCTCTCCTCATCCGCTCAGCTCGATGCTCTCTTTGGGAAACCCGGCTTCGGTTTTGTTTGTTTGGGTTGGATTTTTGTCTGTTTTGTTGTTATTGTTTTAGGGGTTGTTTGTTTTTTTTTTTTTTTTTTTGGTTTTTTTGGGTTTTTTTTTGGTTTTTTTTTTTTTTTTGTTTTGGTTTTTTTCGTGGTTGGTGTTGGTTTTGGTTTGTTATTTGGGTTTTTTTTTTTTACACTTCTCCCTCCCCCTCATTTATCCCCCCTTTTCTTTTTTTTTTCTTCCCCCCCTCTCTGACACCGATTTCCTACCCTTGAGCAGTCCGCATTGACTGAACGGAAGTTTAAAACTTCGTTTTTTCAGAGGGACGGCAAACGCAGTTCACACTGATTTACCCTYGAAATGCTGAGGTATTGTATTACAGCCCTTGGCAGCGAGTTGATTCTTGCTTCCATTTATCTTTTATTATTGCTCCCTTTCCAAGACTCGCGGTTGTGGAAATGGAAAGAAAAGAAGAAAAGAAAATGTCACATCCAAGATAAAACTCTGTTTTTTCTTTAGTTTGACTATTATGTCTGGAATTTTTTAACACTTATAGACACTTTTTTTTTTTTTTAATGGCTAGAGAAATATTTGGTGGAACTTTATTGCATATTTCTCCAAAGCCATTTCATGCTACCTTGTACATCTTGAATAAAAAAAGYATGCTGTTCATAAACTGATCATTCATTGTACACATTTTGAAGAGTGGTGGGCAGAGGTTTGGCTTGTTCTTGTTATCTGTGCTTCATTTGCCAAGCTAACTTTTAGCACACCATTATTTCAGACATTTCATTCTCACGTTACGTCATTTTTGTGATACTTCAACATTTTGTTAAATGTCARAGATAACCTTCTCCAACTATTGTTTGTTCACTTCTTCCCTGCCCAGTGAAGCCCCTTTTGTGAATTCAATAGCAGGAAACAGATGTTCAGACTTCTTCTTCTCTTAATGCATGAATGTAGAGTGTCTTGTTGAGTTTCCTAATGGTATCATGCTATCACTTTCAATAAGAGTGTTCCAGATGAAYACTGCACTTTTTTTTCTCTTTCARTGTAGAGTCACTTARTTCAATTGTTCTAGCCAAACCACATGTATAATTAYACTGAAAGAATTATTTTAACTTGATTGCTGAAACACTCATCAAACTGACTCTTATTTTTTATTTACATTCATTTCTTTGTACACTGATCTRCTGGGAAAACTGGATTTGTGTAATTAATGCTGGGCTTTTTCTCAATAATTGCACTATAAGCAAATTCCTATTCTCTGAACAGCAGACATTCATTCCTGGCCAATCAAATGCACTCTTGTTATTTCTTGTATTCCTATACTATTATTATGCTTTTCTGGTGGACTATTAACTGCTGAGATGAGTGCTACTTAAATGAGAGCCATTCATCAGCATGCTGATATAGTTAACTATGGTGAGCTCTAGCCATCTACTCTGTGAGTAACAGCACAGAATTAAATTACCTCCTAGTTTYGATCCAGTTAGCAAAATTTTAATGCCCCTGGGCATGACTTTTTATTGGCTCATCCAATTTTTTTGCTCAGAAAAAAGAAAAAAAGCCCTAAAATTATATCTTAAAAATGCACTGGGTTGGAACCAATGAGSTGATGAGCAGATTCCTGCATCCACTTGATTATCTTACCATTTTTTACCCAGCCTTAAGAAAGATTTTATTTGTTACTTAATAAGGAGCAGCAATTCAAATCCAATTTATGTCAACTCAATATAAAAACCACCTTGAGAAGACAAATTTTGTTAAAATGTCCCTTGTACTTAAAATGCTGCCAATTTCTCGAGAAGTTGAAAAACATTCTCCTAAGCAACAGTTACATCTTGACTAGAAGCTTCTCATGGTTCATGTTTTCTTGAAGTTCCAAGATTCCTACTAAGTGTAGGAGCAATTCTTCACAGGGAGTGAAGCTGAGGCTTTTCCAGATGCCATGCAGTAAATCTTGTGTGAGCATTTGCACAGCTACCAGTAGGAAGGACTGGAAAGGCAGGTGTAAGATTTTGAAGCTGAGGTTGGTTGTGTTCTCCTTTACATGGTCAATTTGTACCAGAGGATAATCTAATAGCATGAGAGTATTMATAGATCCTTTATGTATCTCTTTGTCTTGAGGATTGACAGTAGACAAGCAGTATGTAACATCCAGTACAAGAGTTAAGAAAAACAAAAAGCTGAGGGTTAGATCAAATCTTATCCAAGCAAAAGGGATGGAAACACAGTGCCAAGTATGCATCTGAAATGTCCATTATGAGAATGCTGTGGAAGCTTCAGTAGCACCATCACAATTAGCAATGAACTGAGATTCACAATTCTTCCACCCTTTAACACAAGAATTTGGCTTTCCAATTTGACACAGTAACTTTGGAGCCCCAGCAGAAACACATTTTCTGCAGAAGGTTATTTCAATAACRGCATTGCTTACCTTTGCAGAGGAAATATTCAAAACTTTCCTAGTCAAATGCTATTATTTTCATTAGTCCTCCACAGAAATAATCTTAGGTCCTTACACTTTCAACCTCCTGTTCTGATAATACTTTTGACAGTCTACCTCCAAACAAATAAGAGGATAAATGGTATGAGAATAAACAATGATTTGAASACAGACATAGGAAAGGAGAGGGAGAAAGATAAAGCATATTTGGAAGTCACGTGTATGTAGGAAAGCTGAACAATATTAATACCACAACAAAATAGTTCTATATCTTGTCATCTAGATAAAATTCCTTTCCTACTGTTAAAATTAATTCTCATAATAAATGTGTATAYGTGGCTGAGATGCAACAAATTCTATCTAATGTCATATGCTTCCTCTGATTTAGGACAAAAATTCAGGATTAAAGATTCTGAAAGATTTACTTGGTTGCATGTCTAAACCTTGATGCATAGATATTTGGAGAGTAAATTCTGGAGCATGAAGTCAGCAAGGATGACCAGAATGGCCCATTTTATCTGTTTAATTCCTCAACCCTTTCCTAGAAACTGTCTTATAATCACCACCTCTGGTGACCTGTGAGCGCTATATCGTGCTGTGACATGATCAGGATTTTCTTATGAAGGTACCTTGCAGGTCATTTACAAATGGGAGAGGAAAATTACCTAGATCAAAGGTTTCTCAATGCCCAGGGAGCTGAAGCAGCAGTCACTGAGTGGGAGGAGGAAAAGAGACCAAGAGAAAGACAGTGGAGGATGTAGAATAAAAAGTAAAAGTAGAGTGGAAGATTAAGTTCTCAGCAGGCAGAGATACAGACATCTGTCTTGTCATATCTGTTGATCCCACTCTCCTGATAATTTTCCAAATTTCCCAAACACTCCTCCTTCCATATGTAATTAGTGTCACAACTGACCAGAAAAAAATCAGTCAAATACAACAGATACATTGAAATTGATCACTGGAAGCCCAGTTCTGTATCAACTCCTAAAGCAAATACATTAAACAGGACATACCTTGGTCAACTAAGAGATGGGAGAAGACAACTGAGTTRTGCAGCAGAAATGCTGCATAAAGTGTGTGAGAATATCACACCTGCTCATTTTCTTGCTTTTTTGCYACTCAAGGGACTATATCATTATTAATTAACTGAAAATTAAGTTTGGAATGCAGAAATAGATTTGCTTTGTTCTTTCTTTCAGTAAGTGCCACAGAAGTTAAAATTAAAAAAATAAGAGTTCAGAGGTGACTAAAATTCCTGGTACTTGAGTCAGTTTGTTAGAATATGACCAGTCACAATGAGTGCAGAACGTGTTTCATAAATCATCCAGTATTGCTGCAATATTTTAGTTCTTACTTTGCCACAAATTTCCATGTATTCCTTGACTTTTAATAAAAAGAGAGTAGTCAATAGCTTTGCAGGCCTGAGATCAGTAAATACAACYTTATGGAACTCACTGAAATATATTGCACTAACTGATGTCAGATACACCTTATTTTATTTTTTTTTCTAAAACAGTTGGAATATAATGTAAAAATCTCAGTTAAAATGTGTCCTTTATATGGAAATTTTAAGAATAGTGGAAAAAATGAAATGGGTAGAATTTAAAATTGTTTCAGTTATGCATCATTTACTATTTTCATTACCATGAAAATAAGACAAGCTGTAAGTTAATTCCATCCTCTTATAATTCTGTTCAACACACACAGTGACTTCACAGCCAACTGAACTTTTATCCAACCTGCAGTGAAACACTCTTGTTAAAGCTCTATGAACAAACTTCAAACCACTCCTTTACCATAAAAGTAGTATGTTTTGTCCTTCCATCTTGTAAACTTACTATGCAAGAATTGTGCTTTCTATCTATATAATTATATATAACTAAAAATAATTACCATTTTAATGAAACTTTGGTTTTAATCTTAAATGACACTGAGTGCTGTAATCTAAGAGAATCCAGTTTTCATCATTGCAAGTCCAAATACAGGTTAACTGTTTCCTCTGCATCATATTTACTAAAACATACCTACTTTTAATCTTTTGGAGTAATCTTCATTAGTGTCACAGAAAACACCTGGATGAAATTTCATGCAATAAATAAGATTTCTGTGATGCTTGGATTGATGTACTGTGCACCAGCATACATAGACTGCTCAGAAGATCCAGGTGCATCACTRGGACAAATATTATAGAATAAGTGCCCACAATTCTGATTTCTATAGAATGGTATTATTTGGCTCAGTGTCATTTATCCATGGATACAGAGCATGCAGTTGATATGCACAACTAAACAATAATTACCAGGCCAAATATGTTCTGTCTGACAAAGCACAATAATCTGTTCCTAAAAAAACAGTGCCTTAAACATAAATGAAGCAGAGAGTTATTATCAATTTTTTTTCTTAAACCCTCAGTTACTACATTGATGAAGGTGATTTAAATCCCTACATATATTGGATAGGCCTCATAACTGCTTCCTTCTAGGAGTGAAATCAATTATACCCTCACATACAGAACTCTAAACTTTTCTAACTACAGGTCATAATACACTGTGTTCCTCACAAGACAATGTAGCAATTGAAAGTGATTAAGACATATACCAACTTAATCTGAGATATCTGTCAGAACCAGCCCAAATGTAAATGAAGTGATGATCTCTCTTCCTGTTCCCTATATTTTACAAGAGATCTAGATTTTGTGCTTGGTCTCTACTTGGAATGGACAAATCATTAAAATAGGGTGCTGTCTAAGGTCACATAGGAACTGATTTTAACTGCTGCCAACACAAGAAGAGCAGTGAGAAAAAGAGAATCTAAACAGCTATCACTGCCACACTGTYTTSTTGTAAGTRTTTTGGAATAATTTTATCACCTTCYTCTTTYATGGTAGCTGAATCAAAATACATAAACTAATTTGCATAGGAATTAACAGATGAATGCTGTGCTTGAGAGGCAATTTACAAAGAATTCTGATACACATATTGCAGTTTCTTGAAACTTGCAAATTTTCCAGACCAAGATTAGCAGAAGACCAATCAGTTTTTAAAGAACTCAACAATTATTTTAAACAGAAAATGTTCTAACAGGGTAATAATGCTTGCCCACCCACTTCCCCCATGGCTGGTCAAATTCCTGCCTTCCTTCCTTTTCTTTTCGTTTTGGATGTCTTCCTTCTCTTGACACAGATCTACATTTCCCTTTAATCATCAAGATTCATTGTTTCAATTTTGCTTCCCTTTAACTTATTCCCTCTGTTATTGGGCTTTGTATGAAAATAGTTTGTTGAGTTTATAGTTAACCAGGTCACAATTCTATCCCTTACAGTGAAACTCCCATTAATAAAATCAGATGAGGCTTTTTTTTTTTTGAGCCTAGTTCCTAAGAACAAAGTTATTAGCAGTTATTCCAAATCTGAAAGAACTGCAGATAACTACAGACTTGGTTTTAAATCTCTTCTTACAGAGAAGTATATGGACTCAATCCAAAGTCTTCCTAGCTTCATCATAACCACATTGGTATTTTCCCTGACCACTTCAGTCTATACTTGTCAGAGACATAATTGTAATATTTTACTGAATGGGGAAAYATGTATTTCAGTAGGAGAGGTACTGATCTGATACCTCTAGATGAATTGCTAAGGTCAATCCCAAAGAAAATAGGTGGCATACAGAGGTATTTTATGTGAGACAAACATATCTTTCTTCCTATTGATTACCTAATGAAAACAATTTCATCAAACTCTACTATCCTAGTCACTGGAACAACTTCTGCAGTCCAATTTAGGATCCTGTTTCCATATCAAAGCCCCTTAAATCAGAAGATACTTTGGCTTTCTCACAAATTCAGTTCTATTTTTCTCCCATTGCTTCGTCTGTGAAGCAAAAAAATTCTACCCTATTCAAAGTGAWAAAGCACAGTCACAAAACGTGTAATTTGTAATAAACCTGCCTTTGTAACAAGGAAATTAAAAATTCATTGCCTGGCTAGCAATGTAAAGGAAGAGAGGCAGGATGGTCCTTACAGGTGAAGGTTAGGTGCATAGGTTTCTGTAAGTCTGACTTTCTTCCCACACTGCCTTCAGAGCTCTCCCAATCTTTTTCCTGGTGCTTCTGGCACAGCTGTTCAGCATTTATCCCTTAACCCTACACTTTCTCCATCAACATTCCAAATTAAGTTTCCTCAGAAGCTATTGTTGAGATACYACCTCTATTGCTATTTTTTTCCAGGACCTTTTTTCCAACTCACAGTTCCAGCAGCCAGTCATATACCTTAAGGAATGCCTCAGGTCCAGCATTCCTTTTCATTCTTCTATTACAGTATCATCATCAAAGCATTCCTAATGGAAAGAACACCATTCCCTCTGCACCATACTATGCTGCCAAGTGAAACAGGGTGAATGCCAGCTCATTTAGTAAGTTATTCCTGTCTTGTGGGGTTGGGAGATTCAGTTCCTTTTCCCACCTCTGCAAATGTATCTGTTCTATCAGTTTTGCTAAACCACTTTTTTTTTTTTAATTTTTAAAAAGACATTTATTATTATCTATCTATTATTTTAAAATAGACATTCATAAAGCATAATCTCATAAAGTACTCTGATGGCAGTGGACACCAAAAATTGTATAGAGATAGCCTTGATTTATTAAGGTGATTTATAGAAGTACCCTGCACTTATTTCTCTTCTCTGTCTTTCCTTCTTCCTTATCCTGCAAGCCACATATCTGGTAAAATGCTAATAGAGRAGGGAAATAAGGGGTTTTGGTAATAACCCTGGCTCTGGTTATCACTTGCTGTTATACCAAAACAAGAAATCTGTGTGTGATCTCAAAGTATTTAAGTTATTAAGGGAAAGTTATTTAATCCTCCAGATGCTTCAGAGTTATAATCTATAACRTGATTATCAAGTATATCTTATGAGGGTTGTGAGGCAATATTAAACATTTTGATGTCACAGACTAGAGTCAACAAATTAGAAATTACTTTATTTAGTGTATTACCTCTTTTACAAGCATTCATGTTGTGAAGAGGTTGATCAATAGCAGAATCATCTCTATGACTTTAAATTTCATGTRAGGACACATTTCCTTCAGGAGAGAATTCCCAGTTCACAGTGTTACAATCTGAAAGATGATAAGGTAATATCTAATTGCTGACAAAAGACTAATGTTTGTATTTTTAGGGTGTTACTTCAGCACCTGCAATCCACAGATCATCCTTTTCCAGTTTATCCTTCCCTTCACTGGGAATGATTCCTTATTCTGCTAACGATATCAATGTCAAAATAAGGAGTTGGTTTTGTTCAACTGTGTACACATTTAGTTTTCCTACTGGGAGATCCTGATGCATTTCTTTTTATGCTATAATCAAATGCCTTGGGCATGTTTTTCTAATTGAGGTTGGCTGAAACTCTTCTGTTTTCCTGCTGCCTGTCATAGGCTGAATTACAAACAATGATGGGACTGGTTACCYAGCTCCCCACATTAATGACATATGTTGCTGAAATGCATTGAGAAACATTTAGTAAGATCAAATTGCAGAAGAACTTCAAGATCAAATGCCCCAAAACAACGAGGAGAGTAAGAGACAGAAAGCTAGTTTTTTTTAACTTTGTGAACATTAAAGCCATGCTTACAAATAAGATCAGAGTCATAATTCCAGTATTAAAACTTATTCTGTGTGATCTTTAAATTCAGGACATTTCTATTTCTTCATCTGCCACAATTCCATGCAAAGAGCCCACAAATTAATTAAATAAATAATTCAACAAATTATTAGTCAATAATTCAACAAATTATTTGTAAAAAAAAAAAAACTTGCACAAAATATTGTAGGTCTGACAAGTGAAAAGAAATAGGAACCACATAGACCAAACAACTAAGACTAAATATTTAGAATGGTTATCTGAATGATATGACAGTTTGAGATGCTAGTAATTCCAYATGGAATTTGCTAYCAAATATGGTAYTGTGCATTTGTGGCCCTCAGGCTTYATACAMCAACAACAGGAAAAMCAGTAATCTGAAATACTGCAGTCTTGATAAACACACCTGCTAGGGTCTAAATCCATCCTAAGGACCTCTATTTCCACCCTCACAGCTATGGATGTGAAATATTCATCTGTAGAAAAAACATATGGTAAACAGAATTATGCAGTGTTCTATCATGGCAAAACTGGTGATATGCATCTGCTGTGACATACCTGAAGTCTTCCTGGACAGAGATAAAAATTATAATGTTCTTAGGCTTACTTTAATTTTTATTACTCCAATAATAAAAACTGGATTGTTAGCCTAAYAATAAATAGGTTTCCTAAGTAGAATATATTATATTTTCTATCCTATGAATAGGCAAAGTTCACTGTCTGCTTCTCCATGAGTTACTATAAAAGGTAAATCAGAAGAAATGCTGTGAGACTGAAATGTTAATAGTTAATGACTCAAAAAACCCCAGCCATTTGCAAAAGCAACAGGTGCTTTTGCAGACATGCAGAAAGTAATTGCCCAGGTGCAGAGGAGGTGCACAGGCTGGGAGCTACGAGCTGGGTTTTGTGCCAAAGAAGAGAAGAGGCTGATAAGAAGCAGGTCCTTCAAGGTGGGATAGTGCTTTTTATCATGCCAATCTTTTTTATCACATCAATCCCTTACATAACTGGCTGAGGAGTGAAAACTCCCCTCTGGAAGGAGTACTGCTACATTCACATGTAGACCTGAATGGATTTATCCTCTGACAGGCCATAACTGGCTCAACTACACTGAAGTGAGAGGCAGCTGCCATGGCCTAAAGGTGTCCTGAACTAACAAAGACCCCAAAGTGCCCTGTGCTCCACAGTGGTACAGCATCCAGGGTAAAACTCCCCACAGCTCCACAGTGGTACAGCATCCAGGGTAAAACTCCCCACAGCTCCACAGTGTTGTAGCATCCAGGGTAAAACTCCCACCTGGATCTGAGCCTCTATGAACCAACTGAACTTTGGTATTTCATGGGCTCTCCCCACCCCTGGTGTATCAGCACTGTGAGGATCACTTAGGCCAAGGGAGGATGAAATTACAACAATCAAGTCTCCTTGCTTGATCCATGGGGGGTGATTATGTATCTTTCTTATYTTATACTTTCCTTTTTTTCCTTTATAGGTTTTGAAGTGTTATCTTTATATTGCTGTATTAAAATAGACAATAATAACCAATACARCTACATACCTCCTTTCAAATTGTTCTAAAATMRACCYKACACACACACATATATTTATATMTAAACCTGATCATTCAGGGTTGTTTCACTCTAATCCACCCCAAGGGATATATTAACAACAACCTTGTCTTCTAGGCTGCCCTTGTCTTCTAGGGCAGGTCATAACAAATTCAAAAATGTGAATGAAACCAAGAGGTTAGACTTCTGTGAAAGTACAAAGAATTGCACTCCTAAGMAAGTACAAAGAATGCCAGGCCCACAACATGTACATTTTTGAGAAAGAGAGTCTGGAATAGCTTTCCTTGAAAAGATACTTTAAAAATTGAATAAAARGCTACAGAGTCTCCCAGTTTTCCAAAGTGGAACATAACTCTTCCCTGGGATATGGTACAATGCCACWAATTTTGCTGAATGTGGCACTTACAACTCACTGGGTATGTTCAGTGAGCTGTTAAGAACTGGGCTGTGGAATGACTTTGGAGACAAATTTAGTGGGAAATCCATGACCAAACCTTGTGGATTAAATATGTGTTTATGTCCATTAATATAATAACTGAGACATGCTTGGAGCAGGACTGAAGTTATTAGTTGCRATTTAGTATTGTAAACTGCATGTAAAATAAAAAATTAAAAAAKAAGTAAGATCCATATTGTTATTTTGTACCAATATCTTTGTCAGTACTTCCCAAATATTGGTTAATTCAAGTTACCTGAGACACTGATGCATTGGCTATAGCAGCAAGTCAGCAAGTGAATAGATGCAAAAGGCATCTATTCACAGCACAAATTACCTAGAAACAATAATTTTTGTATAACTTGAACCTTACATGCTTGCTATGAAGCCTGAATATACACATTGTAAAGTTTTCCCATGGGAGTGATTTGAAAAACCTCTAAAAGCAAAGATTTGGAAACTAGGAAGAACAAAATGCTATTAGAAATCCAGAAAAATAAAAAAAACCACCCTGAATATATGGTAAGCAAAAGGAGAAACAAACATTTTCTGTTCTGACTATCAGCCCATTCTAAGCCCATTGTCTGAGGAACCACTGCATCCTAGCAGGCAGTCTCTACATTTCCAGTTCCATGTCTTCTCTGGTTCTCTGCACACCAGCAAGAGAAAYGGTAGTTTTGAACCAGGACATGGATCTCAATTTTGTCAGCAGGACAGGGATTGACATGGCCCTTTTTTCCTTCCCAAGTCCTTTGAATAGAATAGACAAACCATACTGATTTTATGTAAATGAACATTTTGGTTTTAGCCCAAGTAATTTTATTTCATCMTTTCATTTAGTAGAAAATTCTAACCTCACATAGTGAAATCCCTGTTTTGATAGCAAAGACCAAAGAAAATAGAACCAAACTGCATTCTGAGATTAAAGAATTAGTCAGATTACTCCCGTGGAAATGCTCTGGAYTATTTCCTTGGATAAATCATTTCTGTACTATAGTTCACAATCTATCCACTGCAGTATTTAGGCAAGCTACACCCAGATTACAAACTGTTGGGTTTCCCATATAAATCCTGACTGCTGCCAGATGCACAGGATGCTTCCCCTACATGAATGAGGATCCCTAACTTGGACACAATCATCTCTCTTAATACAGAAATGTTCAAGAGCTCTCAAAACCCTTAGGCATCTGGTTCCCATTGACTTGCTATTGTGGCAAGGTGCCTAACTCCCTTAGGTGGTTTAGAGCAGTTCATCATCAGTAAGTTGTGTCTGGAAGATTTGATCCATATTGTCAATTTTCTAMGAGCTATTAGATCCAACTCTTTCTACAAACAGCAARGGAACCAATTCCAGCCCCCAAGGGYTGTAAGTTGTCAGTTAACAGAACTTCACACTCTTTCAAATGCTGATGAGCATCAGCATTTCACAGAGAGAAAAATCAGACACAATATTTTTTCATTGTTTCATGTCATTTTCTCCATACAGAATATAAARCTTAAGTACATTTCTGAGAGACTAATTATTCCTTCATGAAGTTACCAATATATTTTTCTCAAAATGCAGATACCAAGAAATATGATGATACTTTCAACAGTARTTTCTACTAAGGGTAGTGTTTTTTCTCTTTTTGTTATAACAAAAGGAATCGATATGAATTCTATTATTTCCAGGTTTAATACTGGGCTACTGCTACATTTTCTATACCAAAAAACCCCAAAAAACACCACCCCCCCAAAAAAAAACCCCAACCAAAACAACAGAAAAAAACCCCTTTACTAAATCAGACTTTTCTTTTAGACTTTTCCTTTAGTTCTAGGAATTCATCTTCACCCATCACCCCATCCACAGGTACAAACTGCACAAGAATTCTCTTTTGCTGGCTTTTAGTTTTATGCAAATATCCTTTGTGCTACATCTCATCTCTGCTGCCCTTTTTTTAGCCCATTGTTACTCTTTCCTGCAAGTACAAGGGAACACTATTAATTGGGGAAGCTAATAGTAACATTCAAGAACAGCTATGAACCAGCATATTGTGCTAAATATATCACCTATATTGTCATGCTTTTTGGGTATACAAAAGCTCCAATCTCTGCCATTACACATACCCTTAAGTGCACTGGACTAGGAATCAAGTAARCCAAAATAATCTGCAATTGACATGAAATAGAGCAACCTCACAGCTAGAGAAACCACAACACCAAAACATTTTGGGTTCTGGRCCTTTTTACTAATTAAATACCTTTGTTTTCAGTAAAAAAGTGGAAAAAAAMYYYTYWWARARMAC